>CM052081.1:34880929-35143711 GCA_020010945.3 Muscidifurax raptorellus
AGGAGAGCTCACAAGAAGTGAACTTGCTCTATATAGCTCATCTAAGGTACTTCCCGGCGCGGAGGTTGTCGTCGTTTTTCCACGGATCGAGGCATGCAAATTGCGAATAACTTTATTTCCCTGAATATATAAGGTATCATATTCATACGGTAGCAACGATATTACTCGGAAAAAAGTTGATTAAGCAAGTGTTGTTATGTATCACCGCGATGAACTCGTCAGTCTTCTATAAGAAATTGTTAAAGAAACTAATTCCCTATAATAGCTAGAAATTATAAACTCGCGCAAAAAACCGACAATGAGCACGCTATGATGACTACCAGAGCAAAGATGTCGGCCAACTATATAGGACAGGTCAGTGCACAAAGCAAGGTCAAAACGCGTGGTATATAATAGGTATATAGTGGCTTTGCTGTCTCTCTCTTCCTCTCTGACCGAGTACGCAGTTATATATACACACCGGCGGAGCTTTTGGTTTTCGAAATATCGCCGGGAGCGCGCACGTTCTTTCGCATTATATACTCTCTCGCTCTCGGCGCGCTCGAGGACAGGTCAGTGACAATTCAAGGTCGGCCCCTTGAACCTGCGCGAGCGAACTTGTGTGGTGCGCGGAGGCCGAGAGGGAGAGAGAGAGAGAGAGAGAGAGAGAGATTGATTATTATGATTCTCCCGCTCTGCAGATCTCGTTTTCGCAATGCCCATCGGTTCGCTGATGCTCCGCGGCGCTTGTTATCGCTGCTTCGGCAGCTGATACCGCGGGCTATACTTAATTGCCATCAACCAATTCGCTGTTGGCGGTGCTGCTGCTGCTGCTGCTACTGCATGTTGGACCCTTGGCTCCTCCTCGTTTTGACTACGAGGCGAGACACGTGCTCAGAATAAGAGAAGATGCGATTTAATCTGACGATTGATCGATAATTATAAGGAAAGGGTTTGGCCATCGAATTCATTTCGACAAAGAAAGAATGATCCAACTATCAAAAGCTGATATTCAATTACGGCATCGGTCTTTTAGTTAAAATGTGACAAATTTTTATTTTTGCCTGTCACAATAAACAATCATAAATCAGTTTATTTATATGTTGAAACGCAATAATAGTTTTTGTATAAAAACTCGACGCAAGCTATACGAATTCCTCGTTAAAAAATCTCACCTTTTCAGCAGCAACAGCAGCAGCAGCAGCATATCAATGTGGATATAATACCTTACGTGTGGCAAGATATAAGATAATTGCGATGCATTATAATTATCGCACACTTTATTTTGAGCACTTTGCTATACATATTTCCAATTATATAGTATTTTTATCAAATACGCCTGTGTATATTTTATATAGATTGCGGCAATCTTATATATCGTTCAATTATACTTGTCTAATTCACAGCCCCAAGGCAGGAAGGTCGAATCGAATCGAAAGGAAAGAAATGTTCCGAAATGGAAAGTACGAACTGTTGCTAGGCCGCGTCCACGTCAGGCGTTTGCGAATATGAGGTCGTCGCACGTTCAGGAACGCATCGCCGGATTGTTAGCGCGCTCACGTGTGCAAAAATAGCCTAGCTAGCGCTCCTGTCATCGCATGAGTTCGAGAGATAAGGCATAGCTTGTGTGAACGCTTAACCACGAATTTCGCAACGAATTTTTGACCGAGCCTGCAGCATCATCATCTTCATCATTGTCATGCCTGCGTTTCATAACAGCTGCTTATATATATATATATATATATATATATATATATATGTATATATGCGTGTGTGTGTATAAAATGTGAAATTGCGGAATAATCGCGCCAATACTACAACGAGTATAATATATAATACCTACTATATATATTGGTATCGCTGTCCGGCGACGGTTAATTCGCGCCTGCTGCCTCTTGGGCGAGATCGATTGCTGCATTTGCACTGCTTTGACAGATAAAAGGAGGTGAAGTACGATACGCGCACGAGATAAGAGAGGTGAGAAATGTTTGGTTACGAAATTCGCTGTGTTGCCGCTGCATATATAGCGTGCGTGCGACAAAACAACATGATATACTGCGATGACTTCTTGTAACGCGTTTTTTTGTCCTCGTATTTTATATACTGAGTCGATTATTCCAGCAGTCCAGGTAGATGGCTTTGCGATAATGCATCGATGATACTTTGGCAACTGAATTTCTTTTCAAGAATGATGCAATTATATATACTTGTACGTACTTGCAAACGGTGACAATTATGTAGCGCGGTTTTCCTTTCAAACTTGGCTGAGTATTTTGTTATTTTGCCGAATCCGAGAGTGGTCGCGTTCCGCGAAAGGACGAGGTGGGGGGGGGGGGGGGGGGGGCCCCCCCCCCCCAGGGAGCAAGCGAGTTTACGCAAAATTAGTCTTGATTCGCCTGTTATTGCAAGTGTAATAAGTCGCTGCATGAGCGATGACTCAAAAGACACGCGTGACTAACTGCTTCCGGCATTGGAGGTATCAGAAACATTATCAGACTGCGCTCGATAGGGTAAATCGCTTGATGTTCGTGCTTAATTCGAGGGCCGAACGTGCTCGCGCGCGCTCCAGGAAAGAGCTTTCAAGGTGCGCAGATAATGAGAAAAAACACCTCGAGAGCCTTTTCCTGGTTGTGTCACTCGCTGATGCATACGTTCTGCTCACCTTCGCTCAGCACTTTTATGCAACTCGGTAGAATCACTATTACTATCATTGTTGTTGTCTTTATTATAATAATAATAATTATTATTATTATTATATCGAAGGGTCATGCGTGGCGATTTTTCCGATCAGTCAATGACCTTTCCCGTTTATCAAAACAATGACTCTGTTGGTTTACTTTGACGACTGCAGTGATAAATCTACACAATTTATTTCCTTTATCGAGTCAAGACTAATCAACCGGAAAAGCGTCAATAGTGAGAAAGAAATATCGGTTCAGCCTCGATTGAAAAATACCATTTAAATAGACGCTTCATATATAGATATAAAACAGTTAAGAGTTGCGTAAGAAGAGATTCACATCGCGAGATGTCGCACATCGAAGCGATCTTGGAGGCTGCAAGCAGAAGAGAGCAGAGACGCCGGCGACGCGGCAACGTGATTCGTTTGTTCTTCGCGCTGTTGCATAACGCCTTTCTCTCTTTATACTGATTTACGTGCCTCCGCTAGTTATTCTTCGTCGGCCTGATGCGAAGCCGACGAGAATCGTATAACTGGCTTTAAGCCGTATTTTTTATTCTTCGCTTTATTTAAATACCGAAAAGAATCGTGTTATTAATAGTGAGTTTCAGATTGATATCAGATGTGTACGAATAACTGCATGCAGCGTCTTGCAAAAGGCGATCTTTATCTGTTTGCATATGCCGCGCTGGCGCGCTCCGTATCTTTCGAACTTTGGTCGAGTTTTCAACGTGGCTTATCGTCGGAGAGGAGAATATATTTTTTTCTTAACAGGACCGCGTTGAATTCCGCCGCTCTGGTATAGCACATATAAGTATACGTATAGAAAATTTATAGAAACGACTGGAAAAGCTCCCTTTCTTTCCTCGCTTATACTTATCCGCGCAAGTATAAGCAATATAGGTATATGGATTATTGTATATCGAAGGATTTACGCGTATACGTTATGATACGACGTACATGCTTCAACAGTTGCGTGAGCGATAAGAACATTAGTCGGAAGAATAATAATATCAATAATAATAATAATGATAATAGTCGAGGGGGAGGATAGTCGCTGTAATCTTGTTGTCGTGCCCGTGGTATTAAAAGACTATTTTCACGAATGTCGTTGCTCTCTCTCTCTCTCTCTTATGACGCGTCGCGTGTAAATTTGAACTTTGTTTCTCCCTCTCGGCTTTTTTTAATAGCTGATTATATTGGCTTCCAGGAGCCTCGCTTCGCCTAAAATACATCGCGCACGATACCTTTCCACATTCCCCTACATCGCTAGAGCGTTCGAATCGATCTTTTCGGCAAAGCGAGTCCGGGAGTGCGAGAGCGCGTTGTATCGCATCATAATACACACCTACATACACGGAGCTGGCGAGAGGAGAGGAGAGGAGAGGACCGGAGAGGAGAGGAGAGGAGAGGAGAGGAGAGGAGAGGAGAGGAGAGGAGAGGCGAAAGAGACAGAGCAGACGAAGCGCCCCACCATTTTGCAGAGAGCTCGGGCTTTCGGAGCGAACGCGAGCGCGCTGAATTTGTCCTGCATAGGGGGCATCGGGACATTACCCGGGTGACCTTGGCTGCTTCGAGCCGACGCTCGACGGACGCTTGGAGGGAGAGAGCTGTTTGTGCAACGCGCGCCCGCGAGCATTGCACCTTGCTCTATCGCGCAACTCCTCCCCCGGTCCCTCTACTCCACCTCGCGCTTGCGAGCAAACACACGCGCGCGCGCGCGCATGCCCGTGCAGCGTGCACTCTCTCGCCACCGCTCGCCACCGCTCGCCACAGTACTTATATAGTATCGCGGCTATCGCTCCGCGCCGATATTCGCTTCTTAATATACGAGCCTGATCATTATATTTTTATGCAAAGCGAGGCTTTTATAAGTCGGACGGGCGGATTACATTATAGACGATCATCGATTCTTATATATACTTGTATTGCCTCTTTTCAACGAGTATCAACAAGAATAACAACAACGATTCCATCATTGTCCTCGGGGTTCTTGTTTGCAAACGTTTAAAATTGATCAGCGGTGCGGCGGCGGCATACATGTACACAAACACGCCTCAAAGTCATCACTCATCAGTTACAGCTGCCCCTTCTCTCTGCGCCTCCTATCGCAATAATTCGTCACGCGGAACCGCGCGATAATTAGCGATTATACCTATATACCGCCGCGATCGTGCGCGGCAGTGACATCGAACTTTGCAGCCTGCGCGCCGAGCAGACGTAAGCGAGCGAACGAAAAAAACATCAGAGTGTGTGTGTGTGTGTGTGTGTGAGTGAGAGAGCGCTTATAAGCGCCCATTATCGGGGAGTCGATTTCAAGGTCGTTCGTGCAACGACTCCGAGCTCTTGCGCGCAGCTGCGCAATTTAATCGGCTCGTCGGCTCTCGTCGTTCTTTCTTTGTGGGCCTCTCTGTCTCTCTGTCTCTCTCTCTCTCTCTCTCTCTCTCTCTCTCTCTCTCTCTCTCTCTCTCTCTCTCTCCCTCTCTCTCTCTTTCTCTCTCTCTCTCTCTCTCTCTCTCTCTCTCTCCCTCCCGCTCTGTCGAATCCGAGTTTGGCTGGACTGCACAAGAGAGGCTGCCGTCGAGTATATTATATATTGTGGCGATATATACATTATATAGCAAAGGTCACGAAGTGCTCGCGCGCGACAGATTTCTCGGTATTGCGACGCTTCCCTGATGTAAGCCCCTCGCCGCCCGCTACTGTACATCACGGTCTTGTTCTCTTTCTCTCGGGTGCAGCGGCTTTTCAGCGATTTTGAGCGATTGTTCACCGGCCGAATCTAGCGTGATTCATACTACTTGATTTTCTCTGGCGATGCCAATTTTCCTAATACGACTCCTAATAGACACCTGCGACGCGCGAACACAACCCCTAAATTCCTTTGCCGCGCAGCATCAGACGTGATTCACGGCAATTTCGCAATCGGGTATCGCGCTTGCTCGCCTACTTTATCCGCGGCGATGAGTAACATTTATTATTACCGTGAGATCGTCGAGGCGACTCCTCCGCCCCTTTTCCTGTGTGTCCTCCCTCTTGCGCTTCTCCACTGCAAGATTACTCGTCTCATTATTTGGAGCGCGTCGCCGTCGTTACAACTCGCACCGCCTCTCTCTCTCTCTCTCACACACACACACATTATGCGAGCTCGAGCATTTTTAGTGTGAATCCTTCTTGCTGCTATTTTGTTATATAGACTCGTCATATTTATTCCAATAGATGCTGGTGCGCGTGCGCGCCTCAAAAGCTGAGTATTTCGGAGATCTCCGCCGTTTCAGCGAAGCTAAAAAAACGAGTAGTAAAAGAAGAAGAGGTAGAAGAAGAAGAATAGCCTGCGATGGGCGTGCGCAAACTGCATAGAACCGGCCCGAGCGCAGGAGTCAATGCACCATGGACGAACCTTTTCGGCGAAGACTATAATGCGCAGAGACAGAGGCAGGCAGGCAGGCAGGCAGCCGACGGTGGCGCGAGCGACATTCTTCCATAGTGAGATCATCGGTTCTTTGATCGCATCGTTTTCACTCATCTCTATATAATACAAGTGCGTTTTTAATTCTCCATAAGCTTCTCTATAATCTACTGAATCGATTCCTTTTTGAATTCACGTCTCCGCATAGTTATCGCGATATCCGCATGACTCGGCGCCCGATATGGAGATTGCATTGAGTGACCGATTCATCTCTCCCTCAACGAGACCTTGTGGCGCAGCAGCTTCCAGTCCCAAGGTGCACCGGTGTGCCCGCACGGACATTGCAACAAATTACTGCGCTGCACTCTTTATCTTCATCCGATTTTTGCGCTCCCGTATATATGCACTCGTATACACATAAGAGAGCGTAAGAGAGATAAAATCAGGGACAACCGCTCATGCGCATGTGCGTGTATATTATGTGCAGCAGCGAGTGACTCAAAAGCAAAGGTATTTACGTATACCTCCCATCCAGCCAAATAACAAAGAGCGAGCGCGCGCGACTTCAATGTCGTTGGCTCCTCGCATTCTTTTTCTCCCTCATCCGCGCACGACCTCTCGCGCCGTCTATATATAATGCATATATATACGCGTCATATTTTTACGTGCTTTATAGTCTGATCGGGGGCTTTTTGCTCCTGCGCCGGAGCAGAGGAGCTCATATACATTTATACATCGCTCGTTCCGAATGGAGCTTTGACCAGCATGTGTACTCCCGCGCACGGGAGTACGAATGTGCGAGAGAGGGGACTTTGAAAAGCATATATGCGCAAGGTCATGCGGCCAGCGCTCCAGTGGTACTAACCTCCTGTACCCCTCTCCTTCTTTCACGTCCGCCTGCTGCTGCACACTATGCGGTTCAATTCCGTTCATTCGCAGTTGGCGGTTAGTAAGAATGTTTTCCATACGCTTACTCAGCCGATGAAAATGTAATAAAAAAATTTTTGGATTGCGATACAGTGCGAGTGACTGCGACAAATTGGAAAGTCTGAGTGCTCGATCTGCTGTTAATTCGCAGAAAGCAACCCCCCCCCCCCATCTTGCCCTATTCCCGGCGGTCATTCGACTCGCTGAATAGCTCTCCCGCCCCAACTCGACGTTGTACTCTCTGCGTTTGTTGTTGCAGCAGTCTGCGCTGCAGTGCCGCGGTTATGCAACGGTCAGTTAATAGGTTCGTTGTGTCATAGAGAAGGCTGCAATCAGTCAGAAGTAAGAGCATTGCGAGAATGCGACGTGATTTATATCCGACAGCGCAGGGGAGACTGAGCCTGTAGTTATCTCTCTCTCTCTCTCTCTCTCTCTCTCTCTCTCTCTCTCTCTCTCTCTCTCTCTCTCTCTCTCTCTCTCTCTCTCCATTACGCCTTTATTTTATCATCGGTATATTGCTCGCCGTGGCTCAGTATAGCGTCCTCGGCTTTCAAAACAAAAGACCAAAGCCATCGTGAATTCATTATCATTATAGGCCTCTACTTGACTTTCCTCGTTTGGCGGAACTTGTCTATAGTCACCTCTTCTACAACTTTTTGTTTATTTTAATAATTCATCGAGCTCTCGCGACGCGCTTGTAGCGGATGTTGAAAAATCTTGATAAAAGCCTTTATGCGCATTTTATTCGGCTCACGATACTGGCACATCAGCGGAAACATTCATTACTAACGAGTTTTATTTTTACTCACGCCCGAATTGATTTCCGCGAAAATTTCACGTTCGCGGAATGATTGGATTCTATTCCTGCACGTGCATAAAACGCACTCGTACACTCGATAATGCAATAGCTGCATAGCGTACAGTGTATGCGTGCACCCGCGATTTATCGAGAGAGAGAGAGAGAGACAGAGCTCCGATTATTGTTGCATTTAAACATTTCGCGAATCTTGCGCTGTTTGCGCGATCGCGGCGCCCAACGATATGCCGAGAGTTTGCATAAGTGCAGAAGGTCAATACTGATAATTGCAGAGGTGGAGTCGAGCGCTTTTTCCCCTTGTTGTATATATATACACGATATAGCGCCACCAGAACGCCGTGGAAATTTTGTACAACAAAGAATTCGTGAGAACATCAGTATATATTATTAAATATATATATAAAAGATATTTTACGCACCGATTTTTATCAGCGAGGAAAAACAAAAGGAATTATCCAACGAATAAGGCGATCGAATAAAAATATCGTTCTCGCTCGCGTGGAATGCATTGTATATGTACACCGTCGTTGCCGCAACTGAGGTTAACAAATAAAGAAGAACTTATCTCTCGTCGTTTAAGCGTCTCGTCACTAATAATAAACACGGTGCATCCTTCTTTGTCGGCGAATATAAAGTGCGCGAAACTCAATCTTAGAAGTACAAAAACGGCTGAATTCTCTCACTTTCTCTCTCTCTCTCTCTCTCTCTCTCTCTCTCTCTCTCTCTCTCCCTCCCTCCCTCTCTCACTTCCCTTTAAAATAACTTTACAGCAGAGACACAGACGTCTCGCGACCTCGTTGCTTCCGTGGCATTTTTGCGTCCCTGACACTGTTTAATCCGCGAAACGGGGCCCGGCATTGCTCTATAATCTCTCTCGTTCAGTGCATTGCGCAGGAAAAAGAAGCAGCAGCAGCAGCAGCAGCAGAAGAAAGGATGCGGAGAGAGAAAGAGAGAAAAAGAGCGAAACACTTGATGCAGCGGCTGCAGAAAGTGAGGACGAAAACAACCGTTGCACTCTTATGCAACAAGCCAAGTGCGCCCCCTCC
Source organism: Muscidifurax raptorellus (assembly GCA_020010945.3). Classification (NCBI taxonomy): domain Eukaryota; kingdom Metazoa; phylum Arthropoda; class Insecta; order Hymenoptera; family Pteromalidae; genus Muscidifurax; species Muscidifurax raptorellus. Next base: position 34,889,788 of record CM052081.1, read on the forward strand.
CTCCCTCCCTCTCTCTCTCTCTCTCTCTCTCTCTATCCTTTTTGCATGCCTCCCTACTCCTCGCTCTGTGCCTCAACGACTCCCTTCCCCTCCTCCTCCTCTTCTTCTCTCTGATGTAGACGCCGGGGAGCAAGCGAGGGAGACGTGCGATTCCTGGAATGCTCTTTGTGCGAGCTGCTGCTCCCGAGACCGAGCGACCTTGATACGCGCAAGTATGCGAAGTAAAAGGGAAGGGGATCGCGAGTGTGAGCCGATTACGCGCGCGCTCCCGAGTCCTTTTTGCCTGCGTTGATTTGAGCAAGTTTCTCCGCGATCGTCATCTTCCGCTCCAAAAGAAAAAATACGATGATGCGCTGCACTCGCTTCTCTATTCAGTCTCAAGAGAGAGAGAGAGAGAAGAGCTATAAGTAATATACGACTGTGAGATAATATTCGCGTAAAAGACCTGCGCCCTCCTGCTGACCTCTACAGTACAGCATAGCAGAAAGCAGTGAACCCGCGATCATAACCGCCCACGCGATTCTTTGTTCTCTCTCTCTCTCTCTCTCACTCCCTTCTCTGCAGCATCGTCTGATGCTTTTTTCTCCGGTCGCGTCTTTGTGCGTCGAAGGTTTGCGCATATAAACGGATCGAAGGACGAGAAGAAGCAGAGAAGCAGGAGTCGCCGTCAGAATGCACTAATACATGGTCGTGCGAGGACGAAAAATCGATATGAATTACGTCTTCTCGCGTGTAAGAAGCATTCGCAAGGCGTCTTGTTTAACCTGCTTGTGCGGACCTCACAGCCGACCACCGGGCCGTACCGTATCCGACCTTATCTACTGTCTACGAAAGGGACTCTCATGATGATGACGACGACGACGACGATGATGATGAATACTGAAGCGAATTCACATAGTAGTAGGTTAAGTTGTTTTTAAGGTATATAGCTTGCCGTCGCTTGCAAATTCGCGCCCAGCGAAAAAAGATGCTTTATATTCAAACAAGCGAGCGAGCTACTGACGTGTCATTCGAAAATAAGAGAGACCATTGTTGTTCTTTATATTATATACTTATTAACCGCGTACTGCGTTTGCTTCATTGGATTTTTGTCTGAAAATCTTTCAAGTTACTGTAGTTCTATTGATATATATATATAACTTACGTAACATGAGGTAACATTGTTGCTCGTTTTACCGATCGCAAAAGTGACAAAGTTATGTAGAAATCACGCAGAAAACGAGCGCATATTGATGTTTATGAGTTTGTAAATTTTTCCGCGACCGATTAAGCAGTAAAATTTTCTATTTATACACTCATCGGCGCGGCAATCGATTCCAGCAGTTGACATTGAAATTCGTGTTATCGAAAAAGATTACCAGATTGCAGTCTCGGTGTCGGGCGCGCATTTCGTATAGCGATTAAAATCTTTGCTCGCTGTCAAATATATAACCCGATCAATGCCGGCTTTGCCCGCCGACAAAGCTTGCATAATTTATACGAAAAATTCGTAAATCTAGCATTGAGTGATTAAAAAATTTGGAGTTCTGAAAAGTGCAGTTTGTTGGAGAGGGTATTGCAACTCGAGCTATACTAGAGGTGCGTGTCATTGAAATTTCATCAGCGATCGAAAAAAATATACGCGTATTACGACGGCATTGCTTATACCAAAACATTTATATCAAAACGCGAGTGCGCTGAACCGCGTAGTCACGAGCTCACGAGCGCAGAGAAGGTCGTAAAAGCGTCGCTTCGCCGAGAAATTTCACGGACAAACTTGAGAGATGCGAGAATCCACAGATAAAGCAATTAAAAGATATATATACTTATGTATACGAGTGAAATAAGCCGAGTTTACGTAACGTATTTATTGCGCACGCGCGCACTGCACTTCGTGGTATACTTATGGAAAACGATGATAGAGAAAGTAATTAGCCAAACGCATCCGAAAATTGAGCTCGATTCTTCGATCTATAGTTATATATAGACATTCGAGTATATGGGAAAGGCATCAGCGGGGAAATTCGGGCGAACCCGCGCATATAGGAGAGAACGAGATCTACTTATAAGTGTACATACATACGCAACGACAGCGCAGAAGGGGGAGGGAGGAGAGAGAGAGAGAGAGAGAGAGAGAGAGAGAGAGAGAGAGAGAGAGAGAGAGAGAGAGAGAGCACGCGCCCGAACGGCCCGTTCGCGTCGGGAAGGGGAAGCCGGGCGAGAGAGTGAGAGCGGCTGCGGCGGACGCCCTTGAGCGACGGGCAATGCACCGAGAGCGAGGTTCAAGGCAGAGCGGTGGTTGCCGTCGCGCCGCGCCGCCGCCGCCGCCGCCACCACCGCCGCCGCTCTTTCTATATCTCTCTCTTTCTCTCGCTCGCGACTCTTCTTTTTTCGCGGGCTCAGTTTTATGTACATGCGATCCTCTTTTCTGTCTTTTCATACTTTTATCTATAAGTATGTAATATAGATGGTACGTCCCGGCTGCTAGACTCTCCCTACTTTCTCTACGAGTCTTTTTCATTGATCGGAGCTCGGAGCTCTGTGGGCGAACAGTGGAGGAGGATAAGAGCGTTTTAGACGTTCTGTCTATTGCGTCAATCGTTGTCGATACAATACAAGCAGCTCATTTTCAAAAACCTTTCCTAGAGGATGATAATTAACGGATTCGTTACGTTATTGTGCGCAGCGCATGACACGATGCAATTGCTCAGCAACTGTTTTCCCCTATTTCCTGCGATGTAATATTTTTTATATAATCAACGACTACTCTGACGTGCGAACTTCCGAATCTCTGAATTTTCCGCTGCAGCTCAGTCTTTCTCGTTTCGCGAGCAAGGGTCGATGATTTACGGGCAACGGGCGCCGATATTTCTGTATATATATATATAGAGAGAGAAACGCAGACGACGCCAGTAGCGGGATGTTGACGCCCTCGAGCTATGCTATATACTCTGCACGGCCGAAGGTTACGCGCCTCACTCTCTTTATATTCGTTTGGCTCTGCTCCTCTATATAGGTAAGTATGGAATGCTGCACGCTCGCGCGCTCGTCTTTCTGCAGTCGAAAGGGGGAAGGAGCTATGCTGGGCGCATTCGATTCGAAAACCCAAGAGCGATAAACCGGCTGCCTGTGTGTGTGTGTGTGTGTGTGTGTGTGTGTGTGCATCTGCGCGCGCCTGTGAGAGCTTTGTGTTGCGACTACTTGGTGCTGCTTTCTTTACCGCACCTACTGCGCCTTCGCGATTTTCGCAATCAGATGGGAATGTTATGGATACTGCTTTTTCAATGCAGTTGCAAGGCTAGCTCTAAATTATAATTTGGATAACCGAGTGTCTTGTACTTTCATCTTCCTTCCAAACGCGCATTTCGTTACCTATACAGCTTCATCTTGCTGCTGAATTGTACATATGTATCTCATAATATTATATATGTGCATACATAACACATTAAGTACAATCTATAATTGTTAATAAAAAGAAAATAAGCGATATAATGGCATAAACAGTGTGTAGAGTATAACGAAGCTCAATAAGGTTGCGGATGATGAACGTATTGAATGACAAACTGCTGCGGCCCGGCAATGTTATTGCAACTGAAGCGAAATCTCGAAAAATACTCGCGATATTACGGAATATATTATCGATGGATATATGCGCAGGTATATAACGTTGTCGAGACCGCAGTCAAAACAAATTTTAAAAAAACACGATACGATATCGCGTGAAAAACATTTGAGCATTATTTCATTTCACGGAAATAATGATGATGATGATGATGATATATATTAAATATATGAATACCTGCTTATATAACCCGGGCCCGGCTGCGAGCCACCGACCGAGTGGGAAGAATAAAAAATTGCATTGCACTAAGATAATTTTCGAGCCTGCGAATTCTCTTTGTGCAGCAGAGTCAGAGAAATTCGTCATCGAAACTTCTGGAGGCATCATCACAGGCACGCGCGCCTCGTCCGGTCGTCGCCGCCGCCGCGCGCGCGATGACTCAGGGTGCGTGAAGGCCTAACCTCCGGAGCGGCGAGTCTACAGGGAGCACTGCACTGCGCCTAAAATGCATCTCCCTCGCTCGTTCCCTCCTTCCCCCCTGTCTCCCTCATTCCCTCCTTCCTTCTGTCCTTTTTTTGGTCTCTTCGCGTTGAGAGAGAGAGAGAAAACCAGTCGAATGAAATCGCGCATTTTTAGCGCCGACGCGAGCGAGGTGGGCCGAGAATATACCCACACACTATATATATATAGAAGCTTTCTTCGGTCACGGTCTGACTTGCGGCAGCTACCGATCAAGCTTTCAGCGCTAAATTCGAGCACACCGCCGCCGCCATGCAAATTGCGTTTGTACTGTATATTGAAATTCTTTAATATACCTTGTTCAAGTGCGTGTGCACCTAGGCGCAACTGAAAATCAATCGCTGGCGCAAAAAGAAAATTTTTTCCACTTATAACTCAGCGTGTTTACGAGCCCGAAAAATCGCAGCATTGCGTCAAATGTATTTTTCGCGCGCCTGCGACGTGTCGTCATCTTTCTCCTCGCGCGATACATAAGCGCATTATAATTTACGAATATTCATTTCACCTCGTGATCGCCGCCGGCTGAATTTCCTCGATAAAAACAGAGCCGGGCGCGCGTGTGTGCTATAAAAACGGCTTATGCGCGCGCAAGAGTGTATACAAAAAATTGCCAAAGCCAGGCGCATTATCTGGCGCGACGCGGATTCATTGACCGATAGCGACTGCCTGCGCGCATAAGTACTTGTGCACTCTTCCAAGTAATTTACGCCAAGCGAGCATTATTGACTCGCATGTATTATTGTACTCTTGACGAAAAGACGAGGATAGGTGGTGCCGCATAATTGAGCTTTGCAGAGCGGCTCTTTGTTTCTCGCCGAAAAGCTTGAACTATATTAACTGCTTCGAGTACTGCGCCTCTCTGATTATATATTGGGTGTTATAATTGCATGCGTCCGTCGCCGCGAGCACTTTGATTGTCTTTCAACGCATCTTGTTTGCATTATATTATTATGCTATAATGAGAATTAGTTTGCATCTAAATGGTCTAGCTTGATAAGCTCGAGGAATTAGCATGCATTTCGCCTTTGTGTTTCCTCAAGCATGTAAGACTGCACGGCTCGCGCTTCATTATAAAACATCGGCAGTCGAGAAATAAGCTCGCGCAGTTGTTGGCATCGTCAAAAAGCAGCTAGAACTTGCTCGCTTGCTCCAGAAATACAAGTAATCGACGCGAAGAACGAAGAAGAAATAAGAAACAGCCGACCTTGAAAAGCATATATTTTTACTCTGCAGCGCTGCGCTGCATCCGCGCGCGCGCGGGGGACATATGCGCTCGGCGCTCGCTATTTTTGCGGGGGTGAACGCACGAGGCTTTGCGCCGGTGCGGCCTCGGGACGAACCGCCGAAAAAAAGATCGCCTTGCACTTATTCGTACAGTATATGCGATATAGCTAGTTATGCCTGCAGGCTCCCGCACGCGTCTGTATATAAATAAGTATACGGGTCGAGCCGCGTTGCGTCACGCGCGATATTCGCTCGCTCGGGACGGGGGGAAACGGCAGCTAAACGCCAGCTAAGCGGCTGCTAAGCGGCTCTGCCTCGATTTTTCTCTCGTTTTATTCGCGCACGCGCGCGTACACGAGATGAGACGCTTATCAAGATCTGCGCTCGTAACCCATTTTAGCGCGAGGGGAGAATATATAGCACGAGGACTTGCTGACAAAGGTACGTTAAACCCGTGCGAGCGACAATTTCGAAATAGCATGATCGAGGAGAAGCCGAAATTAGCGATCGCCGATGCTCTTTGGGCGGACTATAATAATTTCTTCGATAGGTACGTATGTATATATGAAGAAGAAACCTCCAAGGCCGCACTCCTCGCGGCGGAATAATTCCTCTTTTCGCTGCACTCGGCGCGTAAAGCGATCTGCGCCGCGACATGTCGGCCACACCAGAGGAGACGCTTTATTTTCAGACTGCACTTATATGGATAGGAGACGCATTTTCGCGCTGATGCGCATATGTACGCGTCGCTATTATATTGCTTTCTTTTGCTCTTTACTCCGCCATTGCAGCAATTTTATTTCAATTCGACGATCTTAACGCTTCAAGGTTCCTACCTTTACACCAGAAGAATTGCAGTCATTCCAAGATGAAGATAAATTCCAGCCTCGAAAGTAGAATTTCGAAAATCATCGAGTAGACAGCGAATGAGTAGCCGATTCAAGTTTTTCGCAGCTGCAATAGTTTTCCTTCGACGTTATGTATATAACGCTTGTAAATTAGATTAAACAGCTATATATACCTATACAGGTATTTATTACAAGCCCTCTAATTGCTTCAGTTTCACTCGCCTATAGGAGTTGCGAGGACTGTCGATAATTACATTTAACCTACGTATTTCAGTATATAATATAAGCGAGGATACTATAATATAAAGAGCAACACCAGCTGAGCATCAAGGCTATAATATTTAGTATAACTGGCTCTCGGGGAGATTTGTGCGTTTCATCCCTTCTCTCATCGCTATCGTTACACCTTGAGTCTATTCTTTCGCAACTATCATCATTCTCGGATATGCGGTTCCCCGATAAAAAAGAGTGCAAGGTCGCCTCGGCGCACTCGATTCCCTGTAACTCGCTTCCCTTTATGCCCGTACAGCATATATATGAATGATTTTCTTTAGCATACCTTATAATATATACATACCCGCTAGCGTGCGTGAACCGAGAGGGGCAGACGGATAATGAGGAGATTTCGCATTCGATGGATTATAAATTGCGGATTTATAAGATATACGCATATAAGATTCAGGTCAGCCGGGAGCCGTGAGCGCGTGCGGGTACACGTGATGAATGAAGTCCGCGGAGCTAGATCATAATATGTATACAATAATTATCGGCTATTCTATTGTACCTACCCCTGGCGGAGCATTTATTTCTATAATATACTTATATGTGCTAGAGAGCTCTTCTAAGTAATTGATTTGCGCAACGAGCGACTGCGTTTACGGCTCAATGTTCAACTTGAGAGATGATGCAGTCGAACGCAACGATGTGTGCATGAGATGGCGAAATCGAAAAAAAGGAAAAACGTTGCATTGTGTTATAAGACTTAATTTCCGCACATCTTTTTACGCTTGGACATGTAAATTAATTGATATTATATAACAGAATAAGCAAACTATCATCACGCTGCGGCCTTTAAATAATTCATCGACATATGTGACGATCGGAACTTTTTCCTCGTCGTCGCACTTATCGTATAATGCGCTCTGGCTATAAGATATATAAGCATATATTATAATCATTAATGTTGCTAATTGGAGTCAATCGGATCGCGCCTCGCGGTGTGAACAAAGTCGCACAAATTGTTGCTCAAGCCCTGAACTCCTCATATCCGGTTTTTTCCTCATGCTAATGAAATCATCGAATCCCAATTGGGCGCGCGCTTTTTTTCCTGCTTCGTCAATGATAGCCGTGCGCTAGCTGTTTTTTAATGACTCCGAAATCAGAATGGTCGACTGGGCTCTGAAGGAATCGTTGAAGCGCATCGATTAGAATTTGCTACCGCAAAAATAGTTGTGAAAATATATTTCCGATAGAAATTTCTATGCCATTATAAATTATTCTCAGTGTAGCGCGATCGACATATCTGAACGCAGTCTATTCAACCCCCGAGAATCTCCCAGTTTTCTTGCGGCAATGTACAGTTTTCGAGGTCGTAATCGAGTTTCGCGCGCGAAGACTCTGAACTCGCGTTCAATGATCTTTGGAAAAAATCTTGCCAATGTCACCTTCACCTTGGCTGCACATGCAGGGAAAAGGTAATGATCCAATCAACATCTGTTTAAACAGAATTTTTTCGCGATCGTCATCGTTCTCGAGCATGGCTTGATTTATTCGTATGTAGCACCACCCGCCGCGTATCGTGCCCAGTGCACTGCACACGCACGCACGCACACACACACACACACACACACGCGCATACATGCATGCATGCATGCATACAAATATTCAGTCGCGATATTTATAATGTCTGATGAGATAATGTGTATTTTCGAGGCATTGTATAAGCGGGTAGGAAAAATTCATGAGGCGGGTTATTCCCGTGTTTGGACAACTCGATTATATAGCTGCGAGTTATATTCGAATCAACAAAGAAAACTTCCGTGCGCCGGCGTATGACATGAATGAATGTGCCTGTGATCGAGTGTTTATAGTGAATTTGGTATGTATATATATAATGGTAGCTATTATATATAGTTGTGTTATAGATATACAGAGCTGCCCATAGGTAGGTTAAAAAGCGGTGAGCACGACGAAACAGTCGCAAAAAAATTGGAAAGGAAAAAGCTATAATATCATACAATACAATACATATGTATATAGGTATAGTAGGGAGGCAGATGCATGCGGACTTTATTGGAAGCGACTGTGCGGCGCTGCAGTTTCGTCGTATGGCCAACGCCGCCCATGGGACGACGAGCGAAGGTCTCCCCAGAACGTTGACCATTCGCGATCTTAAAGGACTACGCGCGCTCAAGGCCGCCTGCAGCAGTGCGAGCTGTTTTCTTCTTCTTCTTCTCCTCCTCCTCCTCCTCCATCTTCTTCTTCTTCTTCTTCTTCTTCTTTCGCCACAATTGGCGAGGCTATCAAAACAAGCCGATCGAATTTGCAGCCCATTTATTTCTTCACCCTATACCGAGTGTGTCGCGCGTCTTTCGGCCACGTTAGGTGCCATTAGTGTGAGCTTTTTCAGGTTATTAGGTCCGGTCTCGGAATTTGTTTTGCCTTGTAATCGTTACTCAATTTCTGTATGGAACGTCTCATCTTCGAAGTAATCTATATCCCTCGCAATATGCTATTACCGCTGCTAATAGGTTGGCAATGTCCTAATCTCAAAAGGAAGAAATTCGCCTGAAACTCCGAGCAATTGCACAAATATTCTCTCGGAACCGTGTGCATACCTGCATAATCGTTCTCACAAACTCGATCGCATCATTATCATGACCATCATCATCTTCATCATCGACCATCCACAACAAGTCGCGCACAGCCGGCGATATAAGTAATTCATACGTCTGATACTTGGCTTGCACTACGTCAAAGCGAGCTGACCTCGCGCGCGAGCCCGGACTAACCAATTAAGGCTCGATACATACGGGTAATCGAGCTCAGACTTTTTGTCGATCGTAATCTCTCTCTTTTTCTCTTTCTCTCTCTCTCGCTCTCTCTCTCTCTCTCTCTCTCTCTCTCTCTCTCTCTCTCTCTCTCTCTCTCTCTCTCTCTCTCTCTCTCTCTCTCTCTCTCTCTCTCTCTCTCTCTCTCTTTCTGTCTCCGTCGAAGGAGGAAGAGCGCATTCCACTTTGTCGCAGGAAAGCGCAGCGCGTGTATATGTATATCTATATACTCACGTCTGATTGGTGGAATGGGAGGATGTTTGTGTGCGCGTCGCGTCGCCGTTGTTAATAGCCGAAGGACAAGCCGAATGCGATGTCGATGACTCTTGCCGCCGTCGCCCGTCCTCTTCTCCTCTCGTTCTTTCTCCTTTATGCACAGCCCGTCGTCGCAGTAGGCCGTGAGTATAATATTATTATGCGCCTTTTGAACCATTCGCGCGAAAATCGGAGGCTGCCTTAGCTCGACTCGTTGACTTCGCCCGCTGCAAAGTGCAGTGTACGCGCAGAACTTTTTTTATAGAATCCAATTTTCTGCCAGGATTGCCCGAGCTACACAAAGAGCGCGCGTTCTATTTTCAATCGTGAATGGATTCTTGTTTGGACTCTGGTGTGCATTTTTTGGAAACCCCGGCAACCGCGAAAAAAGCTCCCTTCGGCGCTGCATCGTTCGAGGTCCGGCTCCTCGAAACGCAAAGAGGCCGGGAAAAATAGAAAACAAAAAGACGATCCGACCCGAGTCGGACGGATGCGTGCAGGATCTCAACGCATGCTCGAGCGATTGTATCACGCATAACATACAAATTCCTTTTGCTTTTTTTTGCTGCAAGTATAACCGCAAAGAAAGGAATGTCTCATACGATGCGATTTTCATTCGGTTGCGGACGCACTGAGGCTAACTGCATATATGTCCTGTATTCTCTGCGTAAATAAAGAACGAATCGTCGCTGCCCCTCAGCTTGTTTATCTCGTCTCGGAACCTTGCGCAGACGCGAGCTTTAATGAAGAAATCGCCTGTTTGTGCTAGCAGGCCAGCTCATTTATATATATATTTACGTTCTCAATGGGGTTACGCACGTGTAATCGGCCAAGCAAAGCCGCACATATCTACATAGACTGCGCTGTAATGATTTCATAAATACTTATTTTCATTTGATTACGGACATGAATAAGAGAAATTTTCTCAAAGTTAAACTTTTAGCGACAAACACAATAATTAAGATATATCCTAAGAATCGTCATTCATAATAGTAGCGTATTAAAAACTTTCACATATTATCCACCCTGTCAAAGCGCGCATGATAAACTCACATCTGGTCTCTCTGCGTCATCTAATAATTAGAAACTCGCAAGCGACGATTCAAAAGTAAAAAGAAATAAAGCTTCCTCCCCACGCGTCACGTAACAAGTGCAGGTACGTTGCATGTGCATTACGGCAATAGCCTACATAGCATCAGCAGCGAAAGTGAATCCGTCACGCGGGGAAGGGCGAAGATAAAGCAAGGATCGGCTAGTTAGCGCTCGTTCCCTCGAACGCGGACATTGCACATATGGCTGAATCCATAAAAAATAAACATTAAAAAGTCACAGTCAACTTAGATTTTTAAGATTTTTAACGATATTTTTTTCGTTTTATCCCGAGTGTATACATGCCAAAATGTAGCACTTTATTTTTATTTCCTTTTTCTTTCAACCAGTAAGTACCCCCGCTGAGCGAGTGTTTTTTTTTGGATTTGCTCGTGTACGCGGGACGAGCTGCAGAGGAGAAAAGTGCTGAACGGTGGGGGGATGCGCCCGAGAGGGGCGAAGCGACCGAGAGGAGAGAATGAAGGAAGGGAGGAAAGAGCCAGCCACGATGCAATTAGGCGAGTTATGCAGAGTGACGTCACACAAGAGGGAGAGAACGGGCTCGCGCTCGCGCTCCGTGTCTCGGGGTAACTGTGCTGAGTCAAGGACAGCGAATCCAAGGCCCCTGACGGGCTCTCCGCATGCATGTGCATCGCTTGTGTGTGCGCGCGCGCGCGTGTGTGTGTTTGTCTCGCTCGCTCTAGCTCCAGAGAGACTGGTTTTAACCCCTCGATTTATAGGGAGCGCAGGCAGCGAAAATAGAATGACTCTACGGACAAGGCGACTTTTTATCGACGCGAGTCTACTGACTCTTCTTCCTTCTTCTATTATTTTAGAGTATTTTGCTAATGCAAACATCGAGAGCTGGGCATTTTTTAAATTCACTATGAGGCCGCCGCGGTCAGCAAAAACATATACATAGCCCAGACACGATGTTTCGTAAGCGAATATAATAGACAACTTCCTTCATTTTCAAAATAATAAAGCTGCTCGTATTTGTGCTTTTTATTCTTTTTTCAAAAAGAATTTTCAAATCAACTCGGGTAAATATGCAACTCATTCTTGTCTTTCCTCGCGTCGCAGTCGAACGAAAACTCTCGAAATATATATATATACATAGGAGCATCTTTTGAGCTGCTCAATTCTTCCGCTTTTCAATATAGTATCAATACATTTTTACTTTCTTTCAACCCCGAGCTTTAGATGGTTAATACGGAAATTCTACGCTGTTGTTGGTAATTTTATTTATTTTTCTAATTAATTAAAAAATTCCTCGTGGTCTTTGCGATATTCAAATACGGTCGTTTACAATTCGCCGTGCGATAATAAAGTAACTCGGCAAAGACTGTAGCATTATGCCTCTCGTATGATTTAATTAAAAGCTTCAATTTGATATAATAGTGATTGATTTAAAACAAAAACAAAAAATAAATAAATAACATAATTTACCGAAGAACATTAAGACACGCCATTCTTAAGAGCCAACTAATCGCAAAAACAAGGAATGATCACGAGATCAACGACATTGCCGCACTTTGTAAATCTTGCTTGAAAACCGGTTTCCTTTCTGCAGACACGCCCACAATTTTCCACGACAATGTTTGCGTGCCGAAAATGCATCGGTGGGCCCATCAATAGCGCTGTTAGTAGGGTACCATTAAAGCCGCGAGATATGCGGGAGCTTCGCTTTTGCTTTTTCTTTTGCACCGGCTACGCGTGCCGCTTCTGCTCGTTATATGCATATATACCTTGCAATTTTCGGTTAATATACTTTCAAAATTGTCAAAGTCCTTTTAAGACATGGCAAGCTATAAGTAGTTTATTTAAAGTGAAATTTGAAATGTAATGTGTGTCATGAAATTATATATTTATTAGCCTTGAGTCATCGATGCAAAGATCTTTGCGATGTATCGAAGTTTGAAAAGCACTGATATCGCGGGGAAAGCCGAGAATAGTATGTGGGTTATTGAACTTGTTATATTTAAGTTCCGAGGCGTTATCCGCATATTGTTGCCAAGTTTTGACATTGCCCAATAACGGGCGAAGATTATTCAACGACGCGGGTAGCGCACTAGAGAGGCTCAAGCCATTTAATTATTGTCGCGAGACAATAATTGCGCGCACAATATATATAGAGGTATAGATAAAGTAAGTTCAGGCGGCATTGAAATTCTATGTCATGGACCGCTGCCGCAGCGCGACGGCTGTATCAGCGTATGCATATGTCAGTGGCCTTGGATTGAGCATAGCTATACATCGAATTGGCCCTGGTCCCTGCACGCATCAGGCGTATATATATGCAACAGTTATATTGTATAATCCTAGAGTTATTATGCAACGCTTGCGACGTGCGGGATCGTGTGCGATACGGCCTGCTTTATTTTTAATTTTGCGTTCCGAGCATAGCATTGTTAACAAATGTTCTAAAATCTTTGCTTTCTGGAGCATACGCGCTGTATCGACAATTATATCTACATACGAGTATATACGTATACTACGCACTCTACTGTATCGCGTATGCGACAATTACATTGATATTATTTGCATCACGTAATCTCCGCGTACGTGAATGCATCCGAAATTCTTAAGGACGCGCGCATAACAGGAAGAGCGAAAAGAAGCTCATCGATCGCGACTCTATCGGCACGATCTAGAGCAGCAATTTAAGCGCAGCCGTCTTTGTCGAGCCGCGATCGCGATTAGCATCTCCGGCGAATGTCACGTCGACGATTCGCTCGTACGCGCGCGCACGTATAATTCTGTACGCAGGTATGTGTATATAACTTAATACAAGGATGCGTCGCGTTATCGGTCGCGTGTTTTTTCTTCTTCTCATAATTGTTTGTGCTCGCGCGAACGTGTCAATATTTCGTCGAAAACACGCTGATGCGACAGAGCTGCAATAAGCAATATCATCTCTGCCTCGCATACGCGTTTTTAATCAACGCTTTCTCGCGCGGCGCTAATTATATGTGCGCGTGTAATCAACATTTCAGCACCGAGTTACAATATTTTTCTAACTTTATCGCGATGACTCGTCGACGTGCGATATTCTATTATAGTATATACTCGACTATAATACACGCACGAGTATATTATCGTCGATTCATTCATCGATACCGCGCGTATAATTAATTTGGAGTATATATTATATTATGCGCGAGCCGATCGATCGATACGTCGACACACTCCCCTCGCTCCAACAATATAAACGCGTTCTAATATAACTCACTCTAACCGCGTATACATTATATAATATACGCAACGTGTTATTTCAACGACAATCGAATGATACGGCGCATATAGCTTTACAGCTTTGTGTGCTCGCTGAAAATGCAAATAAGTAGGTTCCCGCCATGCGTTATGTTGCTGCTGCCGTCTACGATTGCAGCGCGATCTCGGAATGCATCGTGCACGAGAAGGCGCAAAGCCCGAGCATCGTATACCGACTGGGGAAGGGGGTGAGCAGAGGCATTTATTGTGACGCAATTACGAAATTATACTATTCCGAATGAGGCTGCGATGCATATAGGACCAGTTTGCCCGACGCGTGCGTTCATACGCAAAATAACATATGATATTCAGACGCGTAATTTCAGTAGCATTAGCAGCGATCGAAATGTTGAGAAATTTTTTTTATTCCTGATTATTATAAATAGTCTGACGTTGGTAATAAAGTCGTTGGATGAGGAAACGGAATCCGCTGCGTCATCGAGAAAATCCCATTACTCGCGAAATCTATATACTTCATCTGTATAAGTCGGTATACTTTTTAAAGAAATGTTAGAATATATACGTTTTTACTTTTCTAGAAACATTAGACGCGTGTCTGTCATTGAAAATAGATCCAGAGTCAATGACTTATTATCCCGCACACGATGCAAATACATATCTCTTCGTAGATTATTTATAACTCTCGTTTAAAATTAGTTTATGGCCAGAAGTTCACTTATTGTTAGCATCACATTAAACTTTTCTGTTCTTTTCTTTTCTTTTAGGTGTGAGGATTTCATGGTATTGAGAAGTAAGCACAAAACTCATTATACGACATAGATGAGATGCATTTTGTTCAGACGATCGAGGTAAGATTTTTGGTTATTTGCTATTTAAAAATGATCATGCTAAAAAGCACTATGCGCGTTATAGCTTTGAACTGTAGCTCCTCCCCGCCATCGACGATTTTCCGGGGGCTCAATTTGGCCGTGTTCCCATAATATAACGCGGAAGCTCCAACGGAAAATCGCGTCGAGCACGCGTGGCCTCGGCTACTGCTATACAGCGGTGCGTCTTTGTTAGCTTTGGACGGATGACTTTTTTACATTTTTAGTTCATCTATATGCTCTTTTTTCTTTGTCCCGATGTTGCAGCGGTGATATAATGTGATAAGAATTTCCCGCTTTCTTTGTTTGCAGTAGCGCCGGTAGTGCGCTTTTGTTATATCGACGCTTTTGCGTTTTTCTTATATTCCTGACCTAAATATATATATATACATGCTGCGATGAGATATTAATTTAGGAATTAGCTGGCGAATAAGCGCGTTGCACAAAGACGAGGCAATAACGTGATTCGTGCAACCTTTCGCGTAAGTACATGTGATATATTAGGTATTATATAGCGAAATAAGGTTAGCTTGTACTTGGCAGAGAAATAATGTCGACAACGTATACTTGACCCTGCCCGCGCATCCATCCGCGAGGCTCTTATTGTCAGTGCAGCTTTGGCAAACCAGAATTTGGATCGGCTACAACTAATACAAGCTACTTCTCGCTACTGATGGCTATAGAGGCGCGGATAAAGATTTGTGTAATAATTAATAAATACTATTGTAATAGACAGGACAACAATTATTAAACGACTGATGCTACCGCGTCGACTTTGAAGTACAGCCGTTTTCTCGCGCGCACAAGGGATTGTATAATTTGTATATTGAATAACCTGCGCTAAAACGATGCGCATCGTCGCTGCATTGTTTGAAGCCTCGGAACCGTTATATTTTTAATGTTTTTCATTTCAGGCTCGCGTAATCTTCCATTGTTCTTTTTTGTTCGCGCTTATTTTACCGCTAGTCGATCCTTCATTGTTACTTTTTTTGTTGTTTTTTTTTTTGAACAATCAAAATTCACGTAATAGTAGCTTACGAGGTTATTGTCATCACAACGAAACGCACATTTTTGCGGGAAATTGAAACATGCGTAATATGACACACACGCGTCCAGTGCGCCGCCGAGTCACTCGAGTCGATTTTGCATACCTTCGTCTGAGTCTAAGTATAAGTCGGAGCATCTTTGCACTCTCGCGCGATGTGTCCCACTGGTCCAGTGGTCTACGTCGCTAAATCCATTGTCACGCAAAAAAGCGCGTTCGCCTGGCAACTGGCACAAAAGGAAGTCAGCGAGCGGTTATTTTCGAGACTGCCGGCGTCAGCCATGCGTCGTTTCGCGAACTTTCTTTTGTCGTCTAAGCCTGCACCGAGGCAATAATGATCCTCGTTAACCAGACCTTGCGCACTCGTCAATGTCTCGTTCGCGGCGATCATCAGCCGTGAAATCGGAGTTTCTTTTCTGATCCGCGCTCGCGTTTCTATTACATATATATTCTGCGATAATGTATGCGCGTGCACGGTCGATCGTTTTTTTTTCTTTATATTTTATACTGGCCTTTGCGCGCAGTAAACTGCGCAATCACGTGCAAGTTTTTATTTTCTTTTTTACAATGCGCGTGTTCCAAAACATCTCTGAATAATAACATTCCCATAGCATCCACGGCGTGACGTACGATATATGTAATATAAATATTTAATATATTAATAGTGCCGAAGAAATCATTAGGCATATAAGTTTTTCTGAAGATACCATCGGAAAGTCGTGCCGGAATATTACGATCCCGTTGCACTTTCTTCCACCTTAAAAGCCGGCAAAACGTGCGCGAACCAGTGCAAAAAGCGCGTAACTTTCGTTCCTCTCTGATGCAGCGCTCCCGCAGAGCAAGAGATTTTTACATCACGCGTCGAAAGGGGGCATCGGACTACTACACATATATATACATATACATACATACAAAATGACCGCGCAATATAGTAAACCTGGGACGCAGTAGGGCGTTGATTGTTATTTTCTTATATAGGCTACTATGTATATTATGATATTTGAATATGAGTAAATAAAGAGTGAATTATAAATTAGATCTATCCCACTAAGATATTTATTAATTGAATAAGTGTATATATATATAGCTATATTGGACTAGATTTGGGGCTCGTGAAAGCACATGTCGGTAAAAATTGCGCGACCGCAGAATTTCCCTCTGCCAGTTCAGTAAGAAATGTGATGAAGTAAGTTAAATAATATTTCAAGTTCAATAAAAATGCTCGGAAAAACTTGGTGGCCCAAGATTACCGTGCCATTCCTGTAATTTTTGCTGAACAATTCTTCCCGTGTATGTATCGAGCTGTAACCGCGCTCTCTCGCTCGCGCGATTTCCTAATTATATTATTAAATTTCTCCCTTGGCGTATACGTATAACGATCGCAATGAAAATCAGCGTGAGCGCGCGCCTCTAATGCGCAATTAGACGCGAATTGCGGCGGCTTCGTTTTCTCTCTGTACTGCGCGAGTGCATAGATCAAGATCTTCCTACGTCCCTGGCCTTGCTATATAGCGCTGTGCAGCCCGAGCGCGGCTAACTTTCACATAACATAATGCACCTACGGGACTTTCACGAGCCACTAATACGAGACGTGCAATCACGTCCTCTCTATACGCGTGTCTATTTCTAGGCACACTGCATATACTTATTATTGCTAGTGTGTTCAGTAATATATAATAGATATACGGCTCAAAACAGCTTGCTCTACTATTGCACATCAATAAATCTCAAAGCTTTCATAATTCGCTCGGGTATACTAAATGTTTTTATAATATACGCAATAAGACCCCGACATTTCGGCTGACACTCTACCCTGTCGCAAACGCGTCTTTCGCGATGATCAAACCGATAAGGAGTAAGATGGAAAGTTTAGAGAGACGCGTATAGAGATATCTCTTACTCGATCATCATGATTGTATGAATAATCATTTTTTCTCATCAGATACAAACAGACATAATTATCACGGGCGGCAATTTCAAAATGCTCATTATGCAGACAAAAGGATTAAAAAACTTTAGTGTTCTCAGTGCTCTCTCTCTCTCTATTTTTTTTATAAAATGTGCAGTTATTCTGCGCATAACGCAAACGTTGGATAATTTACAGCTACACGCTTACGCGCTTTAAGAAGAAAAGAAGGATACCGCTCTTCAACTCCAAACAGAGCAAACGTCTATTCTTCTCTTGGTTTTCTTTTAAATTTTCTCTCTCTCTCTCTCTCTCTCTCTCTCTCATTGCGTTGCTTTTATTCTCGGTTATGCCTTGTAGTCCAACTTATTTATTTATTTTTGTGTATACTAGTTTATTTTATACTATACTATGTTATAGTTAATGTACAGTCTCTCTTTTTCTCTCTTTCTACCGTTTTTTATTCCGCCGCTTAATTGCCGAGGAGCTGACGGGATGAGTATAGGTATACACCTACCTCTAATTAACATCCCATCTAATGAATGACATTTCATAATTTTCCTGAAACAAAAATTTTGAATAAAAACGAAATTGGCGGTGTGGTTTTAAAAATGAAATCTATAGATATCGTTTAAAAATATAATAAAAATAAATTGAAAGAAAGCGTTAAAAGGCTACTCTGTTGTGTTTGAAAATCGCGGCGCTTATATAGGTGGAGATGTGAAGATCAAACCACACAAGAGCTGCTATTTTTCCTGCTAAATTAACAATTTGGTCGCAAGCCGCGGAACGAATTTATTCCTGCAGCGCTCCGACGCGTTACAAAAAGAAAAAAATAGTGATAAAAAGAATCGTTGTTTACACTAAACTTGTACCAATAACCGTCACCGGACAGTAAAATCCTTTCTTTGTTTTTCATGAAACGAGCAACGCTGATGTAACGCGGCGATCATAATCGGCAGAAAAGCCTCGCTATCTATATATTCATCTTGGCTGATGTGCGTAACGCTTATTATCACAGCATACACGTCGATGATTAACGCGCCGCTGTGAATAATTCCCAAAGTAAAAACACGTACTTATAGACATCCAAGTGCTGCAGCGCTGTTCGCTGTGATGATGAAACATCGTCGGTCGACTATTTGCAACGCGTATGACTGCACTCACGGATTACGTTCGCGAGAGCTGCCTATAGGTAAACGCGTGCGTTGCCACTTATCAGCATGATTCACCAATGAAGAAAAAATTAAAACATCCCGTAAGAGCTTTGGTATGACGCTTTGGATGTAGCAGCAGCGCAGCAACACCGGTCTTTGTTATACGCGTCGCGGGAATTTGTCTATTATTAGACAACGAGAGCGCGGGTTTGTTCTTTCTTACATACGCTCCTCTTCTGCAATTAGATGTGGCGCTGCCTCAATAAGGTTTTGCTATAAATAATGGGGCTTTTCTAGCGCGACAGCTGCGATAACTTGCATTTTGGCGCTTTTTTCTCATCCTCATTGGCTTCAACAGAGACAGCGTGCGGATTGAAATTTATTTTGAATGAAAATATCTCGATGATATAAGTTGAATAAGAAATTTGCGCGTATACAGCATTCTTTGTCGGAGGTGACGCGCCTCTGGTTTAGACGCCATTAGGCATGAATCGGTGGGTTTTTCTCGCACGTGCGCGCGAGTTAATAAATCCGTAATTGTTATCATTGCAGCGGGGACTGACCCATTTTCGCAAGGCTACGCCGTGCTAGCAATCGCGCGCAATTACGCGAAGTGCAATCGTTATACGTACCATCACGTAGTGGTTCTTCTATAATTGAAAACAATGCAAACACGGCGTCGTTGAGGATGGCTGGATGAAGCACTACGCTAAACGCAAAAAAGTTCAGCTTCCTACTATATCTGTATTATATACTCTAGTCTCGTAATATCGGCTGTTTCGGTGCACCGTGAAAGTTTTGCCGCGTACTCATGTGCCCGATAGATACATCGTGCACGAAGTGGCGCACGGGAATATATATATATCAATGCAGCTCCTGAGAGAGAGAGAGAGAGAGAGAAGGAGAGATCCTTATCGGCTAGAGCTATTGATGCTGGCAGCTACTCGTAGAAAGTTCTATGCCGCGGTAGCCCGCACGAATGAGTCGACCGGTTTTCGCTTGCGTGCCTTTTTATACGCTTGCGGCTTTTTTGAGGGGTTCGCGGGCGATAAGAAAAATCGATGCAAATATTTCACGAGAGAAAGAGAGAGAGAGAGAGAGAGAGAGAGAGAGAGAGAGAGAGAGAGAGAGAGAGAGAGAGAGAGAGAGAGAGAGAGACTGAGACTTTTGCAAATTGAGATGGAGATGCATAGAGAAATGTTTGCAGTGACGGTGCACTACTATTATATATTATACTTGATCTCGTCGCTTTCTTCCTACGCGACGCGCTGCGGTAAGTCGCGCGATTGGAAGGCGGCGGCGGCGGCTGCGGCGTCACTTACAACAACCCCTTCACCATAGCGCTTAACCCACTTTCTTCTTCTGATGCATTATTCTGCATTATGCTGCTGCTGCTGCTGCAAGATTGGGCACGGCGAAATTTCACTTCTTAGCGGGCGAAGAAAAATCTAATGGCGCGCCTGCTGTATAGGCATGTAATAGAAACCTGGCGATGATGCGAAAGTTATACACACATAATATGCATGTGCAGGCTGCCGAGTTTTTTTCGAATAATGCAACGTATGGGAATTCATCTACGGCGCTTAATATTTTGGAAAGCTCCTATATCGATGCGAGCAGACATTCGATAGAAGAAAAATTTGCTTTCACGCGTTATGTTATGAGAAAAATGCCGTTTGAAATTTCTCTCGCATAATTTTTGCGATATTATAGTCCAGCAGAAATGACATAGAAGAAACAGAGAAATCATTACGCAAACGTTTCGACGCCAGCTTGTAATGCAAGCGATATTAGGATTATTGTAAAAAAGAACGCGCTCGTATGCACGCATTTATTCCCGTCGGCTGGGAAATTATGGTTGCCGATGACGATGATGATGCTGGTGCTGGTGCTCTGACTAATTATTCAATAGCGCATCTATGATATGCATGTGCATACGCAGGCTTTACAAACATAATTAGTATTTAATCAGATTCCACAGCTTCCTTCAATTTTCTGTTGGATATTGGTTACCTCTAATAAATTGTGAGCCGAAATAACTTGCTGTCTTATTATGGGAATCGCGTTTCCAGCAAGAGCTACCTTTAAATTGTATGAATTTTTGAATTTGAAAAGTAAATCAAATGAACCTTTTATTAGTAATTAATGATATAGTATGCGCGGTACTGTACCTGAAATCGCCGCATTCGTCCCGAGAGTGCGCATATTGAAGCTATTCGCGTACATAAATATAATAGGCAAATAATAGTAATGCACACGTAAAAATGAATAATCAGGTCCTCCTATTGAAGTCGCGCCCAAGTTCGGGCGAGCCAGTCCGAGTATGCAGCTTGACTACATAATTGTAATAGGCCCTCTATAAATATAATATATATACATTATTCGCTTATAGTTGCGTTAGATCCATATAAGTAGTAACTCGCGAGTGGTGCGCGCGCAATTGCCCGCATAACAGCTTCGACACTGAAAATTCGCGGCTCGATTATCCCTTCCCGCGTGGCGGCGCAGCTCGCTTTTACCTGATATGATATGGAGGTGAAGGTAAATAAGGTCGCGCGCAGCGCGGCGTGCCAGGAGTAGGAGCATAGCTATTGTAGGCAGCTATACTATAAGTATATATAGAAAGAAAAGCGTTGGCAAAGCGGTGCGAGATGTCGAGAGTCACGTCATCGTTGCACTTTCTTCTCTCGCGCAGTGCAACGAGGGGAGAGGGGGGGGGGGGGGGAAATGGCACACGGTGTGCGCGCGTGCACTTCACCTTTCTCTTTCTCTTTCTCCCGTGCCTACATAGCTATACTGTACAGGAACACGCTGTATTATACTATCGCAGGATCGACGCGGAGCGGATGTTTTTCCTGTTTCTTTTAGCTCGCGTCTAGCTTTTTTTACGCGTCATGCAGCACCGTTACTTGTAATATATCAATCGCCATGCGGGGATTCGAAAGTGCAGGTTTTCTTCTGCGCCATAGCTCATATATATATGTATACAATATGGCCGCTCGGCGTTATAATAACATTGCATATTCGACTCTCTGTAGCTAATTACTGAACGAGGCAAAAGCTACGATTATTGTAAGAGAAATCGCTATAATGGAAGCGGATATTCAGATAACGTATGCTGCTGCTTTTCTCGACGCGGCGGGATTACAAAATTATTACAAATGGATTATGCAAAATATATACCGTGGAGCTATCCACGTGCGGCAGAAATTTTCCTATTCATCCGTCAGTTTTGCGCACGCTGTACAAGACACAGCTTTCACTATTCCATGTAGGCACCGAGAGATTTATCGGGGAGGCGGGGGAAAAAGAAAAGACAATTAGAAATCGGTAATATTCAAAGCAGCGCGAATGTGCCGATTATAATTTCCCGGTGAAATATAATTATGTAAAAGCTGCGCTACGGGCCAAACTCTTTATGTATTATATATATAGCTAATATCCATCGGTTGCATCGGCGACAATAGCACGATGCGCGCTCAAGTGCGCAATAGAGAAATACCTATATATATATCGCTCGATCTACTTGCCGTACGGTTCCGAAAGTTCCGACGACGATGACGACGACGCCGAAGCGAAAAGATCGTTAACTCGCTGCATGCGCGCAGAGCGGAGATAAAATAGCAGCTAGGCTAGCGCAGCAGCTCGCGCTCGCGTGCACTTTCTTTTCTAACCTCGCGCACCTTTCCCTTTTCTCGATTGCATTCCCGCGAGCTAAGCCGGAGATGCAGTTGATGCTGCGTTTTCTCCGCGGGACTTGTGTAAATCCGTCCCCGCGGCGGCCATCGCAAAAGAACCATTGTATGTATTTATATGTATATAGCCGCGGATGATGCTGACATGTACGCGCAGTTGTAGCTATATACTTACACTTTTCGCTTTGTGTATATTATCTTTCTTATGACGCATCTCTCCGAATTGTTAACAGCTATATTATTAGGAACAAATTTTGGCAACATTTTCTCTTGACTGCACAGAATCCTTGCGCGGTCGACGCTCCGAGTGAAAAGCTCAAAGTTTCAGAAATATAATGCAACATCGACGAACAAGGCCTTTTCTCCGTCCCTTTCTTCATTTGCTCAATTGATACCGTCGCGATTAGAGGCATGATTGCGATAATATATATATATATATATATATATATATATATATATATATATATATAGAGAGAGAGGGGGGGAGACACAATATGTGCGACTACTAGATTATGCTAAGCGCGAGGGAGTAGGTGAAGGCTTTCGCGCCCGCGTCCCAGAAACTTTTTCAAACAATGCCGTGCGTGCAGTTTGCGTTATATTATATTGTTGCAGCTTTAATTGTGCATCGCGAAATCCTCTCATTGATTACTCTAATATGATTCTCTAATATAATCTAATATGATTGCGTTTTTACTCGTACCATACTGACACTATATCCGCTTTTTTCGCAAATATTAAAATTACGTCTTAAAACTTACTTCTAACGCGTATTTAACGATCGAAACGGAGAATTTTTAAACATTTTTGTGATTGCAACAACCTTGAAAAAAATGCATATAACGGTAGTCGTCGCGACGCATTTTTATTACATAGGTAAGTCGTCTCAAAGCCGATACAAACATCAGCACATCAGCCGATCGTTACATCAAAGCGCGCTGACAAAAAATGGCAATGAACTCCAAACACACAAGTCAAACTTTCGAAATCGCTTTCGCGCGCGTAATGCTCTACGCGATACCTATACATACACATATATATACATATGTGTCTGCGGATTTATACGGATGTATATATATATATATATATATACGCGCACTGATGCACAAGCTCGAGACTCTTGCTCAGCCGTAATGCCGCGTCGCGGTGCGGCCACTGACCGAATAATTTCGAGAGCGGCCAAACTTTCGACAAGACGTCGTTGAACCGTCTGCGCGTGTGCGCGCTAATTTGTACAAGGAGTGAGAAAAGATGGACTCTCGAGGCTCAAGTTCAGGGACAAGGCTTCTGCGCGCACAGTGTGCTTCCAAAAAAAACTTTCTGCTTGTTATATCGCCGTATATATACATATAGAGATGCAGATGGCAGAGGAGCGTTACGTAAAAAACGGCCGCTGCATAGAGAGATGAATGCCTATAGATATAGCGAGGACCGCTAAAAAATTATTGGGGTCAAGTGCGCGCGCGCGTGCGTGCAATAGTTTCGGAGCCCGAATGAAGTACTCTGAACGGCCGGGGAGTAGGGAGAGCAGACCTACTTTACTTAAACTAGGAGAGAGCGCAATCTGCGGATATATATGTATGTGTGTGCGCGTATCTCGAGCTCTACGGGCCTTTCTAATTATTCCCCTTACTGTCGCTGCCGCTGCTCTCTGCACATTGTATACACGTGTACGCGTATTTCTATATTATATAGTGTATTTACGGAATCGCTATTGTCTTGTTATATTCCCAGACGGAGCCGATTTGCGATTTTTTAATTATATATCAACTTTTGTGTGTGGCTGTATAAATAGGCCAATCCTCGATTGCGAATTATCTTTCTACTTTATATATTATCGGGTTTGTAAGCTGCACATTTTAATTCCGAAAGACTAATATTTCAGAGGTGCGAGCTAGCTCGATGATCATATTCGGATATCGCCCACTGTATATTACGAGCAGTCGTGCATGAAATAGCATATTGGCACATTTTCGCAACTTTAAATTTCAACACACTTCAAGATCTATATAACGAGTTATCTATGGTATATATATACACATATAAGAGGCCGTCGATACCGTTAAAGGAGAATTGGCGAAAATTCTTCGGAATAATTGTCCAGCCTACTGGCAATTTGAATTTGAATTTGACCTTATATACATAAGTATATCGAAAGAAGAACGACCTATTTGGCATTATATATTCATTAACGCGCATTCCTAGAAGTGAAAATACCATAGCTCTCTGATGCGAGAGCTAGTTGTTTAATTTAGTTCAAAGAATTGCCACGTTTCTCTTCGTGGGTTCACTGAAAATGCGCGTGCGCGCGGCGACGTTAAATTGTTATATCTGCGCGCTGCATGCGAGCTCGATCATTCAAAGCGACGCGTGTATAACGTTTGACAAAGTAAACGATCAAAACAACGATCTACTCGAAAATTCGATCGCTAAGAGTTCAAGGGTAATATAAGTTTTTCGCCGGGGAAGCGTCAGACGACAGCCCCGATGATCGAAGTGTGTATAAATACAGAGAGAAGGCAAAGGAAGAGACAATAAAAATAATAATAAAAGACAGAGGAGCAGAGTTACGACGGCTGCCTCGTTAGTTACGCGCTCACGCTTGAAATATCAACGAGGCGAGTATCGCTCCGCGGAATAATGACATAACTGTAAACCCAAGTAAAATTTAGATCGCGCACAGCGTTAAGTAGGCCTCAGCGCCACTCGATCGCGCCTTATATTCTTTTCAGACGATAGCCCGACGCGCTCGCTCGTTGACTCTTTCTTTTTATTATTTCCTTAACTTAAAATAAAGATTAGGTAACTCGGCTGTATCTGCCGCTGCCGCGATCGAGAGCCACTCGCGCTCTCGTGTCCTCGTTTCTGCGCGCAGTTGGCCTACATTTTCTTGCCCTTTCCCTTTCCTTTTTTCTCTCGACTCGTACTATATTGGCCGACTGCTTTGGTTCTTCTCTGAAGATTCCTATACTCTATATTTATTTGATCACGTAGTGCTGCTGCGTAATATCATAATTGTTCGGTAATATCTATATCTTCTATATTATCTAGTCTAAAATAATGTTTTCTTTTATCCGGCATGTACAATGTCGTTTTGAGTACGTTATTTTCAAATGAAGTGAAAGTTTGCAATTTTCTTTCTCCGCCTATACCTTAACTCGACGAGATGCAATTGGGTGTTTGCGCAAAAATTCGAAGCGGTCACGAAAAAGAAGAAAACAAATAGCTTTTGCAAAGGTGTATTGCAATATGACGTATTATAGGCACTTTTATAAATATATATAGCGGATAGGCCGAGCGGAAGCAGTCGTGCACTCACCGCGATGATTCACTCGTCTGCACGCAGTATATCGATTGTATGTTGATCGCGCAATGAGGTAATATGCCGCCGACGCTATTGTGTAACCAAAAGGATATCGCGGCAGCAGATTCGACCGACGCTTGCACCGTCAATTAATTTCGCACTGACGCAAATCCCGGTTGCTAATCGTCGCGCTCCTTTTTTTGTTATATTCGAAATAAAACGGATAATAGAGGGAACTGAATAATGCAAGCGGCGCTCCGAGACCTCGTTCTCGCATAAAAAAGTCCGGAAAAATGTGCGGAAAGATCGTTTGCACTGAGGCTCGAGGGAAAGCACGGCAGTGCGGGCCGCAGAAGAAAATCCCGGAGAAATTCTGCTCCGCGAGCGCGCTATACAACGGTACACGCGTTCACTTTCTCTCTCTCTCTCTCTCTCTCTCTCTCTCTCTCTCTCTCTCTCTCTCTCTCTCTCTCTCTCTCTCGCTAAGTACGTGCCCAACCTGTACAACGCGAGCGTTGGAAAACAAAAGCAGAATCGTTCGAGTTGACGTCGAATGTTTGATCGCCGAGTATCTAGATTTGCTCATTCAATAAAGTTTTGCGTATAGGGACGCTCCGTTACATTGTTAACTTCGTTATCTGCGCCATATCATCACGTAATACACGCGCGCATCAGTCTCACAGATTAGACGCCACATGCTTTTTTCTCTCTTATCTGCGTGCTTCCATTAGTCTATAAATTTGGGAACCACACGTGATCATCCTGCCTGCGCGCTACCTCAGTCAGCGTGGTGCCGTGCGCAAAAAATAGCACGACTATCATTCTCTCGCATCCAGATCTAGATTGTGATAATCGATACATAGTGTGTGTCACGCCAAGTTCAAAGTTGACCAGGCACAGACGTTCTTGCATATATTGTAAAAAAATAATTCATAACAAATATGTTTTCTCTACTGGAACTTATTGTTAGCAGAGTAGTCCATGCTCAAAGCGGCATGGCAGTGAACGATTTGTTTCACTCGCTACTGGCTTATTGAAGCTGGCGATTGCACTTGACCTTAAAACTATGGAGAAATTCCACTGACTTCGAGATGATCTTCTTCGGAACCGCCTGAGTGATAATTAAATGCTTGTCCGGGAGTGAGATATATAAATAATAAGTTAGTCAAACTTATAGGTGTATATAATTTTTTTTTAAATCAAATTCCTCTCGGGCAAAACAGAAAGATAATATAGCAGCTGCAGCAGCGCATTCACCGCGAACAGCGAGAGAAAGTGCCGATCCACGCGCGGGGAGAGTTGTTCCTAATATATATTATTATAGCAGCCGAGAACTTCTAAGCAGCGCTTCCTCTTGCTGACCTCAAATCTAAGGTTCAATATCCTGCGCTAAAAATTCAGATGGGAAAAATGCGCGCGGCACTATTTTACACACGATTCCGAACGGTCGAGCCGCAGAAGGTTCGAGATGTATATAAATATACATATATACGAGAAAGTTTGCGCAACCACGAAGATCGTCGAGATGTATATACTTCCCTGGAAGAAATGAATCTATTGCCTATAGCCAGGTCTAGCGAGTAAACGTCTATCAAATCTTGTAAACGGCATTTTATGATCTTTTACTGGTTAATAATCCTGGCTAGGAAATAGAATGATTTCTACCGTCAGGGTTATATACTGATGACGAGTGATGAAGCTGGATTTTCGACTTTATGCTCGCATTATTTTCCTATTTACCGCGCGGGGTCAACGATTCGAATTCGAAAGTCTAACATACGAGTACTTGTCATTTTTTAATCAATACTAGTTGGATAAAAAGACGAGATTTACTTGATTTCTATATCATTTGAGAAAATTGGAATGTTTGTGCGTAAGTACATGCACGAACAAAGATATTAAGGTATACCGACTGAAGTATCTTCCGTTTACGCATTCACCGCAGCCGTCGTAGGTTTTAACATATATGCGCATCGTATACATATGTATGGATCACATGTGCAAGTTCACGGGCGAACGTATGCGGAAAGAATTCGCAAAAGATCGTCAAGCAATTGATATAATACACGTTATAAGAGGGCCGAGTATAGGACCTACGCTATGATAATTTCATTGATTAACAAATTAATAAAAAAGAAGCCAGCTCGCACGATATTTGGATCATCTTCGATATATATATATATGATTATACAAGAGATTACAAATTTCTTGAATAATTTCCATTATATATATAAGTTGACTTGAATTCCGCCATCTGTAGTTGCGTTCATATTTACAAAACAAACTGTTCTCGAACAATTACGAATCATGCAAGCCTATGTGCGTATATAATATATAATACGATACACAATGAGGTCGGGCGCGATTTATCTGTCGATGGCTCGCGGACACACAATACATGATAGTTTCGTAACTCGCGGTTAAGTAACACACAGAACGAAACGCTGAAAGAAGAAGCGGAGGGAAAAAATAATGCCAAGGCTCTTTTCGTTATTCCGCGCGCGAGATAACGGACGCGAGATAGTGAAAAAGTGTCGACGCGTAACGGCGACTTTTGCAAAGATTCTAAAGTCTTCTAATATATAGCTCGTGTATACATATGCGGCGAATTACCGATCAATTACCGAAAAGCGCGACATATATATTAGCATCGCTCTCAGCGATCGGTGATTTGTCGTCGGGCACAACATCTAATATTATAGTCACGCAGATAGCGATCCTACACTGCGGTGTTCGTATTACGAAATTCTTTTTTTCCTC
Source organism: Muscidifurax raptorellus (assembly GCA_020010945.3). NCBI lineage: Eukaryota > Metazoa > Arthropoda > Insecta > Hymenoptera > Pteromalidae > Muscidifurax > Muscidifurax raptorellus. The sequence continues at coordinate 34,918,281 of CM052081.1, forward strand.
TGTTTGCCGAATTGATAAGCCACCGCCGAGACGCGCGCTGACGTAACGCTCAGCGCGTTACGCAGTGGCATACAGCTCGCCGATAAGAGCCCACCTACTTATCGTCGTACATCCATCGTCGCACGGCGATATACGCAGACTTGGCCGATTTTGTCACTGCGCTGTAAGAGAGAGAGAGAGAGAGAGAGAGAGAGAGAGAGAGAGAGAGAGAGAGAGAGAGAGAGAGAGAGAGAGAGCGATTACTACACGTCCGTTTTCGTCTTTCTTACGCGTCACTTCGAGTCACGAGAAACAGAATGGGAGTGTGCACCGCAGTATACAGCGGACCTTTCTCGCATGACATAATTACGGGCACGATTTTGTAGGTCGCGCGGAGGATGACGCATTCACAACGAGCGCGCCTAGCGGTACATGCATATATATATAATAGATGCGGACTCGGTGCGTGTTACGACGACAAGACGTACAGGTAGGCTGCTCTTGCCGCTGTCGTTTCTGCGCTCGAGCATAATACAGGGGAGTGGGGCAACTTTCCTTACTTTTGTGTTTTTTAATGGCCTCTCGTCGCGCTGATGCAGTTGCTCTTATCTAGGTCGGACTTTCGAACGCGCCTCTCATTGTTGGAGAGGAGAGCATCCTGTGCTCCCATTCGCGACTGAATTTCCCTTGTAGATTTTTCTCCAAAATGCAGCGTTATTCGATGCGCTTCTCGATGCTAATATACGTTTTTCGCGCGCACCAAATGTATGTCCATACCTGATATTATGCGGACTATGCTTATACTTGAGCAAGTCTATATAGGAGATATTAGGAGCAGCAAACAAATTTCGACGCAGCTGGCCCTCGTCGCTCATGGAGCTGCAACGCAGGTGACAAGTGCACTGTAATGGTGTATATATATATATATATATATAAAAACATATGTACATAAGTAACGCTATAATACAGCAGCAGCGCAGTTAGACGCTAGTACACAAGTGGCCAACTGAAGTGGGGGGAGAAAGGGCCTGAGACCCAGCGCTAGCGCGGAGAAAGAGGCCCGACCGGTGCTGGTGGGGGGCAAGTGAAGGCGGGGAGCGGGGGGTGGGCAATGTGGGTCAGTAAACGCGGCGGAGCACTTTCTCCGGGAAGGAGGGGGGTCGCTCGAAAAACAGGATCCGCCGCGCTGTTATATCTTCCGTTGGATGAATCGGCCTTCTGCGCCGCCGAGATCGCCTCCTTGAAATTCTAACGGGACGCGGGCCGAACGGTACTCGCCGTATTTATATACGAGGAGCGTATATATGTGTACGAAGCTGTTCGTCTGGATCAAGGTCACGTCGAGCGAGCCTCGCGATCCAGGAAGGACGTGTCGCCTCCTTTTTGTCCAAATTCTTCCTCTTTTTTTCTGCTTAGGGATGTATTTTTGGACGTCAAGGTCGTTGATTGCCGTAACGGTTTCACATATAAAAAAAACTATACAGCTCGAATAATTTGCTTATTTGATTGTCGTATGTACGTAAAAGTTGTTTCTATATATAAAACAAACGTTTAGTGGAACGGGTGTTGATAGCACTTTTTCAGTGATACTGAACCCTCACCTATATACATATATACATATTGGTGAAATCGATTGAAGTTCGAATGCGCCAGCGGAAGATCAAGAGAAGATTTTACAGCAAGTACAGATCGAAGCACTATATTCAATGACCTCATACTAAGAGCTTTAATTCTAATAGACTTTCCGGGGACCGATAGAAGGAGAGCCCGCTAGACATGCAAACGACTCGCGCGCGGCGCTCAAAAAACTGTAACATCGGGCAGTTTTTTTAAATACAGCAGACTCGAGATTGACGCGGAAATATTCGATTTCCGCAGGCCGACGCGTACCTCGTACATTCGGAGCTAACTGTACAGCGCATTAATATATAGAATATGCTAAATACAAGATACCGAGGAGTAGAGAGCAGATACAACTTCAATATCGCCACGGTCAAGGCCTGGGAGATCAGCCTTTTTCGTACCGAGTCTATTTTTTATCTGTACAATATTTATTTATTGTATTCACTTTTTTTCAATTATCAATTTCATGGAAAAAATAAATCTACTTTATATCATTGTCTCGTGTATATATATATATATATATATATATATATATATACATGGCACAGCTCGCAGCATTAAGGCAATCCGTCACGATCAATTTTCTCCAGCGACATAAGAAAGCTCTTGCGATCCTCGCATGCTAAATCAGTTTTATCAACCTTCGTTTCTTCCGACTCTGCTACTACGACGGTCTATCCTTTAAAAATGATTAGCCTCTGAGTACGTCATCGCATCAAGACTATTTATATATATACATAGCGAACAATTGATCGGCCGCGCGGTTCGCGAGTTTAATTGGCCCTCCAGCGTGGAAACGGCATCGATTCGTACGTTTTACTCCCGCACACGTATATATATATATATATATATATATATATATATACGTGGAGAGAAAAAAAGCCGGAAGAAGTGTGACAGGAGAGCGCTGCCACCACCGCAACTCGGAGAAAATCTAACGGGATCGCGGCGGCAAGCAGCGCCGTTAAGCTCGCCTACATCTCTCCGATATTACGTTGCTCGGTGAATCTGAGAACGGGGATCCTAGCGCTCGTGCGGCTTTCGTAACTATCGCGTACACAGGCGCGCAACTGCGCGCGCAAGCGCGTTTCATAATCGCCGGCGACGCGACTAGCGGTTAATTCGGCCGAAACAGACGATGCGCAGGGACGATTGCATTATCCTCGCGTGCGAGACCAATGGAATGCTGTTATACACGTTACTGCTGTAGCTTAAACAATACTGCGCGGATCAATGTATGCAAAAAATTTATATCTACAAACTCATTTTTTTAAGCTATTCTGGGTGGTACAATTCCAAATCTGATGATTCAATAGTCTAACTTTTGGTTTTAAAAATACTATACATATTATAGTTCATGATTATGAATCTGCCAACGATCTCCAAACCTATTCGATGTAGGTAATATAGAACTTATTTGAAAATATTTGGGTTGAAAGTTTTTTTCCACCTACTTTTATATTAAAAAATCTCAAATGTCCCAGTCTAACGTGTATGTACTTTGGGATAAAATTAAATAGAAATTATGATATACCCGTATGCGGGATATTGGACATTTTTGCATTACTGTGATTTATGTAGTGTAATAGTACTCGCATTTAAATACCATAATAGCTGTGACTATAATTATACGCATGTTAAAAATATCAATTGATGACTTTACAGTATATATATAAACATACATATATAAGCTATTTCTATAGATTCGTGTTCCTGCGTCTTCCAGTGGAAACGCGTTCGTATACGTCATCGCGGCATCGCTATATGCGTATTACAACGTGAATAAGGAGGCAAGTTCAATGTGAAATTTCTCGGGCTATCAAGCACACCGCCGTTGCAATGTATATATGTATGTATATATAACATCATAATAACATCGGTTCAACTGCGCTAGAGCATAACCCGGCGCAACTTTCACGTCACGGCCTCTCTTTCTCTCTCCCCTCCCCGCCGTCCTTCCACGAGCAAGAAAGTGCACATGTAACACTTACATTATAGGCACGGGGTTAACGTAACCGCGCTCTCTTTCCTCTCTCTCTCTCTCTCTCTCTCTCTCTCTCTCTCACTCACTCTGTCGCTCCACCGGTGAAAATTCGAACGAAGCATTTCGTAAACAATTTTCGGGGCCAAAGTCATTGTCAGTGCCAATGCCAGTGTCGAAAGTCAGTGATTCGACGCAGCTCTCTCTCTCTCTCTCTCTCTCTCTCTCTGTATTTTTTCTTTCATTAACGTGGCCCCGAATTTATATAATGCCACTTTGCGCTCACAGTATAAAAAATCACAGTTTATCCAAATAATTATTATGATGATATAATGATAATGCACTTTCCAAATAATCAAGTTTATTGGAACGATTTCGTATTCGCCTCAAGAGTAAGGACTATGCGCTGAAATTCGAATTATTGGTCTATTCTGCGGAGTTGCCCTGCGTGCGCACGCATATAATAATATACCGTTAGTCCCCGTCATGCAGCGAGCACGTGCAGAGGTGTGCTGGCTCCCTCTCTCCGATTTCTTTCGTCTGCGTAAAGAGTAGGTTACACGTGCAGTACAGCCGAGCAGCTAAGCGGCTGTGAATTTATAATTTTCACGATTAAAACTGACGATCGAATGTATGCGGATCCATCGAGCGCGGGAGTCTATGTATTATGCTATACTCGTATAATATTACTCTTTGCGATTCGCCAGAGCGTGGCGAGTTGTCCGTGTTAATTAAGTCGGCTCGTCGCGCGACGGTCTAAAAATCGCCGCACGGCTGCAATATCCACGCACATGCGCGGGACAAAGAGAACCGGGCTAACTGCAGACGCGCAGTAAAACGCCAGTTGTCGCACTCGCTGCGAGTGCGCTACTTTTGCCGCTACATTCTATTTCCGCAATTATAATTGCGATTATCATTTACCACAATGAGTATGTCTTGACAAATGTTTATACATATGCGGATAACGTCTCGATTGGCACGATTTACACTTACTTAAGTTATCTGGATTCGTGCGTGCAAGGCGGCACATATCTCGATAACTCCCCCTACCGCCTGCACCGGTCAACCGCGACGATATAATAAATATTTACAGAAACTTCGCGCGCTGCCCCATGCATTGCATAACTCGCTTCACTCGTCTACCTATATACATATACATGCGAATGTATCGCAATCTCCCGGAACGTGCGATAGCGATATACATATACTTATTGCGACGCGCGTGTTTATTAATATATCGAGACTGCGAAGCGGCGGGATGGCCCCCAGCACTCGTTCGCCGTACTGCGTAAACAAGACGCGCCGAGAGAGAGAGAGAGAGAGAGAGAGAGAGAGAGAGAGAGAGAGAGTCAAGTAGAAGTAGAAGTAGAAGTAATTTATTGAGCTGAGGGCTCTGTAGTCCATGTAGCCTCCATAAGTACAAAAAAAACTGCATTACAATGTATATACATAAAAATTTGCGCAAGGTAGCAGTGGGGAGCGGCGAACTCAACCCACAAACTATATCAATTTATTAATAATAATACTTTAAGTATGTACACAAAAAGCATAAAGAAATAAAAAAAATAAAATTCGGCCGTATATAATATTTAACATGTAAGAAGGCCCAAGCTAACAAATAAAAGAGAGAGAGAGACAGACAGACAGACAGACAGAATATCAGATAGTATAGCCCATGTACACGAGCTTAGATGATCGTTCAAAGTTTGTCCAAAATTCGTTGGCTGTAAATTGTTAGAAATATATACCTACATAGGTCGTTCGTAACTTCACTAACTGATTGCACATCTCTTTATCGTTTTCATTTGCAATGCCAATTCTCGTACAACTCGAAATTTGCATTTTTCTCATTGCAATCTGTCATATAGTTGGTACAATGTAACAAAATCAATGCGAAGCTCCACTTATAGTGAGCCGATTTGCCGATTTCCAATTCAATGAGCTTATGCGCAATGAGAGACTCTATATATACATTTCGGCATTGCGGAAATGTCGAGTAACGCACGATATATTTATAGCGACTATCCAGTTGGTCGAAAAAGGAAAAAAGGATATATAGAGTGTTTTCGCTGGTTTCCGCCCTTGCGCGCGTCTCTCGATGACAATTCGCGGTAAGTTCTTCGCAGGCAGTCAAGGGTTGTCAATACCCGTTTCGCTGGCAGCCTCAGGTTCAATTCGCAGGTGCACAAGAACCTTTGTTATTTTTATTTCTCTTCTGCAATAATTGAAACTTCACAATGAATCTGGATTAATCTACTGTTTTGAAGGCTCAATTGGAATTGACGAAACGCAATAAATTAACGCATTCTTAACAACTTGTAAAGCGCATAGATTATACGCTAGCATTGTCACGTATGTTCTTCGGCAAACAAACGCACAAACATCAATTGCAGACAAAAAATAATGAGCACGACAAAGAGCAGCGAGTGTGTGTGTGTGTGTGTGTGTGTGTCGTATATATACACTCGGCCTCGCGCTCGCCAGAATTTATCGCACGCCGAGCGCGAGAAAAAGAAAACCTCGATCGCTCTGCAGCTCGCTCTGCAGCTTCTCATGGTCTGTCCTCTCGGCTGTCTTTTTCTCATCGGGCGTTTTCAGGAGCTAGGCTCCGCGAAGGCCGCGGGTCCAGCTCAACAACTGGCAGATTGTCAAGGATACGCCTAAAATTTATCGCGACACGTAACGCGGAAATATCTTTTGTGCGCGTGCGGCCATAGATCGCTTTACTTCTGCGATCGCGGAAGCTTTCAATGTATCTTATCGATGTTTTGGTGCGCGAGGGAAATGTGCGATAGATGAGCCAATAATGCAAAAGAATCTAAGCGTTTGTGACGATTAATTTTCGTCTCAAGGTATACATACATTAGCTCTTTTGCAATTGGCTAATATATATATATATATCGCAATGATAAATAAATCTCTACAACATAGTTCATTGACCGGATTTTGCAATACGACATTACTCGATCAACATAACTTGTTTGTACTTCATTATGTGGAGCACGTAAATTGTATTATATAAACTTTTCACCATTTTATGCTCGCTGCGCCTGACCACCGCCTACTTGATACTTGATAATGAAATTGCAACTTCCGGATTTCTTACAAGTTGATTTTTTTTATTAAACATAATTTGTTTGTTTTTTAATCATGTTGTATAAACTGGTTTATCGACTCGAGTATACATAATTAACCTTATACACATTTTCCTCTGTATTATATGTATAAATACATATATAGCTAGTCGAGAAGCCACACTTGCACATCAATATGTATAATGCAAGTTATTGAATTCACGCAGCTTTGCTTTCGCCTTTATATTGACACAGAATAATCTTTTCCGCAGCTGCACGTCTCAACTTGAAAAATAATCCTTTTAACAAAGTTATACTGTCGAGTGATATAATGACTTCTGCGATCGAGCTATGGGAATAAATAGTGCTTGTTATACGTATTGCAGTATTAAATATGCATTGTACAGTAGTTGAGTTTTCATTGGAGGATTATACTCGACTGAACCCGCACGCAATACGTACGTGCTCTTCTGCATTTATACAACAAACTCCCCGAGCAGACCGGAGAAATGTTGCGCAATATGGCGGAAGTGTCGTAACCCTGAGACAGACCCCGCGTATATATGCGCAAACTTGCTGCATGGTAATCGCGGCCGTGAAGTGTAACATTCATCGCCGGCGAGTAAATAAATAATATATATATAACATGATGATCGGCGAGTCGTTAGCATGCGAGACGCGCGGAAGGTCCGCTCTTTTATGCGAACTTGTTGTGAGAGAGTCTCTGCCGGTGCTTCGCTTATTGTGTATTACGCCCGGTGTACAATTCAACGACTTAGCGAGCATAATATCAAGTCTGCTAATATCGTGTAATAAATAAAGGTATAATATCGTACGTGCAAATATAAAATCTACAAGCTTCTAAATATCCTTCAATCAGATTATTATTTTCACCCGAGCTCAAGTCAAGTGATTTTAACTTGAAAAATATAGCAACTGATGCAAAATTCAGAATGCTTAAAATTCAACAAGGAAATCCTCAGGCGGAAGCTCATTAAATATTACTTTTTTCTGCTTCTCCTTGACGATTGCGAAAACGCATTTATGTTTACTGCTCGAAAGGAGTTTAGTGTATACGGTTACGTTTTGAGCTCTCGATTTTTATTTCTAAATATAATTCGCTTTTGATGACATAACATTTATTTTATTTTCCGGGCAGTACCTAATAATTCTGTTACTAATATATATAATTATATACGATTCGGAAAGCTTTTTTAATTTCTAAAAAGTATCCGAGTAAATTGAGGGCGTTGTTGTACTTAATGAACTGCCTGTTCTGCGACAGCATGTTACGAGCGTTGAAATTGCTATATTTTTTCAAAAATTCACTCACACGCACAAAGTCGACTAGATTACTGCAATTGAATGTACTTATTCCCTTTAAATCTGCGTTTAAAAATTGCATATCTCTCTCTTTTTCACACACAGAATAAATCGTATAAACGAATTATAGCGGCCGTGTTGGATGAATATATGCGCGCAAAGTGTTACGATCTTTAGAAAGTGATATCGAGACGCATATACATTCCGCTCGCATACACTCGGAGCCTTTTGTGGATGTGCGCGGGTAACGGCGGACGGCGACGATATATCTGGGCCATTGGGTCACACGGGCAGCCGCGAGTTTCCCGTTTAATACATTATATCTGCTCGCGCGCGCGTACTACACGCGACTGAAATCTCATTTCGCGCGCGTTAATTGGATCGAGCCAGGGTGGATGGAGCTACCTGCAAGAGATTCATTTTTCCCGACAATTCCGATTGATTGTGAGAAGATTTTCAATGTTTTAAACGTCCCAGACATCGCGATAAGCGGTGCATCGTCAATTTTAAATTAATGCTTATTTATTATTGGATCGATCATCTTGAGTCGCGTTTAATAAGCCATAGTTATGAACATAATATTTTTGCCCTCTAATACGTCGCGCAGTAAAGTTTACTGGCGTAATTGCTGGATTTCCTCTTCCGATATATAATATGCCTTGACTGAAATGACTCATCCGTGAATAAAAGCTCGTATAAAATTGTAGAGATCGACGCAGCGAGTATGAATTGAAAATACATAATACGATGCAGAGGTGCGTGCTACAAATCCCGGAAATTAAACTGAAAAAGCCGCGTAAGTCCACTTTTTCGGAAGACCACAGAAACCACAATAAAATAACCGTCTCGGTCTCTACATTCGACGGAAAGTTGTTCTCGGTGCAATTTGAAAAAAAAACGACGGAAGCAGCAGCAGCAGCAACAGCCCAGGTCGAGAAATTAGCATTGTAAAATACACGCACTGCGCCAATGACGCAAGCACGGCACGGCCTATACACTCTGAAGTTCTGTCCAATAATTGCAAGTAGTATTTCGAGCTACATATTTTCGTATTTTATAGTCCGTACGAATGGCTTTCTGTATATAACAGTACATTTCTCGTGACCTCTTTCAGCCTCCTTCTCGGACGATGCGCCAGCGCGTACAAGTCTATATAATATGCACGCTGATTTTTGCAGCGTCATTGGAGCATCAAGCTTACATATATATATATATATATAGCTACTTCCGGGGACACACTCGATTCGGCGACGCCGCGAATAAAGGATCTCCTATGTATAAGCGGCGCTGTTTTTCCGTAGGAGCAAGAAATTGCTGGGATATCGGTATGGATTAACTTGGAAAATTCGCGGCCTCGAACTGACTACTTATACACAGCACGCAGGTTACGCGCGCAGAAAAAGCGCCGACTCAGTGTGTAGCTATATATACTTTGCTTCCTGTATAAGTATCGAGGACGACTCGGAAAAATAGTTCCTCGATTATCCCCAAAGGTCACGATTGTAAAACCAAAGGTCGTGCGTTTTCTGCTTACACGAGTGTTGTGTGCACGTGCGTCGTAAAACGTTGCGTACATAAAAAGAATGTAGTTGAAAAAAAATATTCTATATACTCGCGCAGTTATTGAATTTTCGATTTCCAGAGCGAAAGCTTTATAATACACTCCGAACGCAATGAAAAAGTTGGCGTATCGCGCGCGGTCCATAAATGTTGGCCAAAGAAATATCTATACTATAGATCAGATCTGAGCGGCTACTCTGATTTTCCTCGAACATGATGCACGTGCTCGCACAAGCACGCGCGCGAACGATTCCTCAGTGTTTACGGAAACGCGCATAATGGGCTGGGACTATTTTTAGGAGCCAATGTCGCGCGGATTTTCGCGCGACTCACTGCTGTTTTCTGAAGCCTTGCGGGGAAAATCTCTATTAATGCGCAGCTGTCTCTGCGCGCGTATTGCACTTGTAAGCTTTATACATATAAATTGGCGTATAACGTTAATTCCTTATTCGAAGTCGCAGGTCCGATTTTTGTGCGCGCGAAGATTATAACGAGAGCCCATTCCGCGTAAAAGATAAAATGAGCAAATTTAGCCAAGTATGCAAACACCGTAGACTGCAATTCAGAGAAGAACGCAGAGCGCGTACTATACGTATATACACATATGCATGCAAATTCCCTGCTTCTTTTAAAAACGAAGTGATCCCGCGCGTGGCGCAGTCTAAACATCTACTCTATCTTTGTAACACACGAAAAAAGCAGCTGACGCTGACGGCGGAACAACGACTCTGGCTAATTGATGCAGAAGGCGCGTCGGCGCTCATTTATATATACACTTATATACTAGTATTACTATATGGAGTCGCATAACTTATTTATACAGTGACAATAAAGCTGTATATGCGACGAGCACAGTTATACGCTGTTTAGCATTTGTGCATTATAAGACTGCATATATGATTAAATTTAAATTTCTTAGGCTACGTGTATATGTGTATATATATATATATTCATATTTGACGAATCATTTTAATGTTCGATCGAGACCTTTTTTAAATGCCGTTACATCGAATATAATTTAATTTCGATAAATAAGCTCACTTGTGGAAGATGCCGACGCAGCAAGAACGGTACAGCCGCGATAACTGTATATATACAAATTATATCTATTATGCACACCTATTGGAGAAGCGATGCGTATACGACGATGACTCAATCGATCGCAATTGCAGCTATAATAATCATCTGAAGAGAGAAATTTATATAGGCAAATGACACAGAGATCGCCGCTGTTCCTGCTGATAAAAAATAGTTTTGCAAGTATTCAAACATTCGATAATGCAAGAGCATACTTTTTAACGTCAATAAAGTACGTCTAGACGGATTGTTACAGCTTATTGATAAAGAATGGACCCTGCTGGTCGATATCTCACAGGAGAAATAATCTAATTTTTCAAGAATTCGATAGCGCGTGATTTTATATTGCCTCTGCAAGAATGTAAAATTATAATGATATGTTCAAGTGGAACAGATATTATTGTTGTAACGTAAAAACAATGCCTCGATCGCACCTTTCTCAACGCATCTACTGCATCAGCGCGGCGGTATCCACACTTGCCGGAGGAAGTCGATTGCTCATCTTCTTACCTAATTGCGACGTCCGTTACAGTACTGCGAGCTCGCCTAGTCAATGACCGCTCGCTTCCCCTATATATTCGTATAATGCACTTGTCGGAGTCGCTGCTTTTCTGCAGACACTATACGCACCGATGCGAGATAGCGCGTTTACACATCGATGCATATTCTATACTATATTCTTTTATGTAATCGAAGCCTAATCGCGCAGTACAAATATTTCATACGTATCACGTATTTGTTGTTCACTCTTGATTAAGAATCGAAAAAGTATGTTGGCCAAACGGCAAAAAAGACAAGCTCCGAAGTTCCGCGTGTGACCTACAATTCAAATGGATGCACAATGCAAAGACACTGCACGACATGTGCGTTACGAGTGTCCATGCGCACGCGCACGCACGTAAGTCTTATAAGGACATTATAAGATACAAGTATATAGATCGCGGGTGATTGCTGTGGACTCGTTGAATGGCGCCTCGTGTGTGTGTGTGTGTGTATATATATATATCTACGGGAAGATTTAAACGAATTCCCGAGGAGGTTACGGAGTTTACGCAAGAGCGATTATAAAACCGTAAGCGCCGGTCTGCGGGGCTTACCGTTATACGCGCGCGCGTACGTCCCCCGTACCGACGTTTACAGGCCCAAATAGTTCGGATAACTCGACGACTGTTACCGTAGATTTGCGGTGATTATTGGTCGGGGCTCACGCCAACGATGTCTCGCTTCGGTCTCCTCTAATTACATGCTCAAGATGTTTCCGCACGCTGCAAGAGGAATCTTCGCTGTGACGCCGCCGATACTCTACTAGTCGCGCGAGCGATTATTAGATACCATCGCAACATTCGATTTAGAGAATAAGTCAAATTCATTAGCATGCTTCATATCTTAAATGCAAAGTAGGGAACACTCCGCCCCTTCGAGATACCATTGAAAAAATCACCGCGACCTCTTATTGTTGAATCACGTACCGCTCGCTCGGACAACACTATGTGGCTCGATCATCGTGGAACATTGTCGCAACCGCTTCCTTTTTTCAACCTTCGCCCCCCCCCCCTTGCCTCTTCTCTTTCCTGCCCATCGGCGAGGCGAATTTCTCAGTTACGTGGCTCACCTATAACGGGATTTTGCTAACGCGATATTTCGGCACGCTCTGCACCGAGTGTCAATTTTTATATAATATACAAATTTTGGCCAATTTTTTTACTACCGACGATCTCAGGCAGAAAACATCCCACCTGGGCAGCCATCATTAAACGCATACTCGTTGTATATAATACAATAGAGAGACTCGGAGTCTGCTTAACGGGTTACACAATGTAACGGCCCGGTCTCCGAGCGGCAGCGGCGCTCGCGACCGTTACCGATCACGACTTGGTCTGATTCATCGCGGCGCACTCGATCTCGGATCGATTACCCACCTCTGGCCCACGCGCCGCGGCCGGCAGCCTCCTTTTAATCGCGTCTATACGGTACTTTCCTTCAAAACAGAGGCGGAGCAGTCCCCCATTTTAATTCCGTTACTAATGCTGATGCATGCATGCGGCTGCTGCGGGATATTGCATGTTGTTATCGGATCTATATAAGATAGAGGAGTTCGGGTAAGCTCGCTATAAGCTTCAGCGACATCTAGTCACGGTTCGCTTATGCTTGTTTGTTGCTTTGCTTTCTAGCAACCTTATTTACTCGGCATCAGAAGTGTAACAAATGCTGTTTCATTAGTTTGCGCCTTCGAAAGTTGTTGATTGAAAAGCGCAAGTCTGATCATATTGCGAATTGGCTAATCCATGATCGGTACTGCAGTTGTCAAAGATATTCTGATTTCCCGCGAGATGTCCCGTTACTGGGTCACATTCGCATCATGTATATACGCGTCGTCGATTATTCCATAGAGCTGCTCCTCTTTTGCCGGTTTCTTTATAGACGACGGCGCGACTACCGTTATACATATACACACTGGATTATCTTCTTTCGGCGTTTATTACGTCAACTTTTTTGGCGTACGACGCTTACGGGTTCTTGTTCCTTTTATTCATGACGTATTTCGACGTCACTTTTCTATACCAAAATATATATATATATATATATATATATATATATATATATATATATACATACATACATCGTACCACTCCCTACAAAGACTCTAGCACTGCTCAAAGTTTTAACATGGAATGACTATCAAAAGTTACCGATTTTTATATAACTTATAACATTATCTATATTATTTATTTATATACACTAAACGAGTTAGATAGCCGTTTAAGCATAATAAAAAGCGTAAATGTACACAATTAGAATTTATTTAAAACTATAAAGATATCGTATTGACGACTGAGGAATAGGGTGCTACCTAGGAGTTAATAATGCAGCAATAATAATACCCATAAGATGCACATTACTCAAACGTACTGTAAAAATGAAGCAAATCGATGCTTAAAAACATGGATAGATTGAGAACAAATACGCTTGCATAAAAGTGCCAATTTCAATTTCTATGGACATTTTGTTCAGTGATGAGTACATCCTTGAAAGATTGGTGCAAAATATCTTTAGTTTTAAAACTTTTCTTAAAATTAATCCAAGAAAATTGAACTATAAACGTATGAGTTAATAGTCGCTTCCAAACGTTTGTGAAAGCCTTGAAAAATCAGTTTTGGAACAAGTATATCGAAACAGTAAGAGCTTTCGTTTTAATACATTTTATAATCGATCGCTCTAAAAATCTAATATAGCTTTAAATACGCAGGACGATTCGAGCATCAGCGCGGCGGCTAAGCGGATATGTGCAATCGCACGCGACCGTTTGCATAAATAGACGCATCTAAGCAGGGGGAAATCAAAGAGACCGGTGAAAAACAACGTGGTTACGTCAGAACGTGCATACATACATACATACATACATACATATATATATATATATATATATATATATATATATATATATATATATATATATATATATAACAGACAAAGATATCTCCCTCACGATGGCGTAAAATTACGTAATTGCTTGTCGGTCAGTTAATCCGTCATTACGAAATGTTATAGAATTTGCATTACATGGCTGATGAGCAACTATGTCTAGGCCTTTTCCCCGCCGCCGTCGCCGCGCGATGTCTCGTATATTTTTATAAACGCAGCAGTCTTGAGCTTTCACGGGCGGCTGTGCAGCTGCTATATGATATCCGATAGCATTTTTTCCATCCTCTCCGATACGAATTTGTTTGGCCAAAAGTGATTTCCTGCTCGCTTATACTGCAGTTTATTTTCATTGCTTGTTCATACATTTTTAAGTAGGTTTTATCATTGTGAGAGTATTAATTCGATGAGCACATGAGTGTCGTTCGTATATAGCGTAGAGACAAATCGTAAGAATTCTTTTTAATATAAAATCAATCAGCACAATAGATCAAGACATTTTCCTCCGCAGAAAGCAACTCGGCGGAGTAGCGTGAGGCTCCGCGGCCACACGTGCTAAAACGCGTGTGCAACAATAAAAATTATACGGCCTTAAACTATATTTGCAGAAGAAAAAAATTCCTCGAGCCGTCGTCGTCTCGTGAAATCTTTAGCTTTGCAAAATGGTCGCGCGAGGAAAAACATCGGATCGAGCGCAACGTATTAGCGGCGACGCGCTCGCGCGCGCGCGAGAGAGAGAGAGAGAGAGAGAGAGGGAGAGGGAGAAGGCACGTGGGCCGCTCACACGGACGCTTGCGGCCTGCGTAATATGCAATAATCAACGCGTGGCAGAAAATAAGAGCGACGCTATAGGCATCGGATACCAGCGCAATTAGCCACGTGACCCGTGCTCGCAGTTGCTCTCTGCAGTGTCGGGCGTTGTACAATGGTAAAATAATATGCTCCAAGTCTCGCGTCGAGTCTTTTTTTCAAACATGTAATAATAATAAAAATTATGATAATAATAAAAATAATAAAAATAATAATAATAAATGAAATTAGCCTGCGCTGTATATAAGCGAAAAGCTCGTTCTCGAAACGCGAAGGAGCGTATACGAAGTTGGTATACCGCTGAGGCCAATCTGCGCGGCGTCTGCACATCTGTGGAGCCTAAAACTGCGTTTATTTCCGCTAGCACGTATGTATAACGTTGATGGCTCCTCATCTCGATATTTCAAAAGTGCTGCAGCCGCGAACACGTGCTCTTGTACGGATATTTTTTGCGCGTCGGCTTTTCCTCGAAAAATGCCAGTTCGGTTGCAGCGAGATCGTAAAGCAGAACTGCGGGCGGGCGTGCGCGAACCGCGAAGGATACGACGGCTCGATTACTCCAAAAGAGCTGGCATAAATCAGTTTGAGCTGCTGCCGGCCGCGTTTCTTTGTGAACTTCTTTGTGCCAACGGGATGATGTTTCTCCGCGGTGCAGGATCGCGCTGCATCTGGCTTGTAGGCACATTATATTCGGGCCTTCGGATATATACTGCTTGCAGATGAGTGCGTATTTTCTCGATTTCTGGCTAAACTTTCACGCCCGAGGCTAACGTGCGCGTATTCTAAACATATGAGACTAATAACGATGATGACTCACAAGGACCGTGCTTTATCTCGATATCTCAATTGTACGCACTGCATGTATATAGTTGCTAGTATTTTTATTTTTTTTTCATATTGGATCCACTGTGACGATAAGAGTGTTCACGCGTGTAAAAAATGTCGGCATCAGAGGACTGGCTCATTGTCATAGATCTCAATTTAATTTACGAATAGAGTTGCGCACGTGGATTCGCCTGTGTATACAATGTAATTATAGTGACACGCGCGCTCCATTCTCTGCATATCTGCGAAGTATATAGGGGCTTTCGAAATGCGAGCTTTATCAGGCAAACATTGGCTCAATACGAGCAGTTCACAATTCAGGTTTTTTATATTCTCCTAGTATGTTGTCGACACGTGTCTTAGCGCGATCATTGAGGAATGAGAATTATTCAGCGATAATTCGTGTCAACGCGCAATCGCGCGGGAAAATACAAGTCAAACGTGCGAATTGTACCAACTGCTTCTCCTGTATTTGAATAGACTTGTATAAATATCGAAGCATCTGCAGTACGTTAGATGTTTCAAACGTGCGCGTATAATATTAGGTAAAAACTGAAGGAGCAGAATCCAGCTGTGCATTCGACGGAAAAGTACATAGGAGAATATAGATAAATCGCAACTGTATACACATCAGCAGTGCCTGCCAAATGATGGCGCGCGGGATATATTCTTCCCGGCAGATTTATTTCATAAATCGCTCGCATGAAAAACAATAATGGCAGTGTAGCATATATATTGCTGGGGGAATGTAAACGAGCGCTTATTGATCGCACATATTTCAGTATCGATATACCATTGGGCTAATGCAACATGCATTCGAGTACAAGCTATATAAGTATTATTTTAATCTTGGAATTAAATTGCGTGAGTTAAACGAGTATTTAATTACAGCTTACGGTTTCTGCAAAAATAATAGCTTCAGTTGCTTAGTTTCCAGTTAATCGATCTCAGGCATCAAATAGAGAGAGAGAGAGAGAGAGAGAGAGAGAGAGAGAGAGAGAGAGAGAGAGAGAGAGAGAGAGAGAATTCCCTTTCGATTCAGGCAAATCGCGAAAAGTTAAGGTCAGCAACCGTCGGGTAGAGGAATGCGAATTACTCAACTCACTCGCATAGCCGTTTTTCCATCGATTGCAGACCGGGCGGGGTCCGATCACGCGAATTAATATATACGTATATGTGCAGATACACACACACATACACACACATACATGTATATTGCAGCTGTATACAAATTGTATCATATTCCGGCGAACAGTGAAAGCCCCGCGCAACCTTGATTTAATAATAAAAGCATCCGCGTGAGTCTACATATATATAAGATAGAAAACTTTAGCGGAAGGACATCTCGAATTCAGGCGTACATCGGCCGAGCTGCTGCACGCGGCTGCTCTGATGGTTGTGTAACGTTCACGTTTTTCGCGCTCACGTGCGTCGACGCGCATCAGCAGCGTAACACTTGTCCCTCCACCGCACGCTATACCTGTGTGTGTGTGTGTTTGTGTGTGTGCGTGCGCGTGTATATATATATATGATGCAGAAGATAGGATGATGAGCCTTGCCACGGTCACACGCGCAACGGTATTTAAAATTTTCCGTGTTTGCCTTTAATTTTAGTCTCTCGTGTAGTTTTCTATTATTAGTGATTATATCTATTAAGAAGTTATTTGCTCTGCGCTGATTGTCGAAGTGGAAACCGCTAACTCTATAATATATTAATATAGCTGGGATCTAGTCAAACCGCGTAGACGCTCTCTACACGTACGCGCGCAGCGATTTTCTCATCAAAATGAAAAATATTACTTATATATTACTTATATTACTTATATATTATTTTTGAACATGTATATGCTATCTGCAGGGTGTTTATTCGTTTGCGCAATATGCGTATCATATCAGTATGGATATGACTTATAATGAGTGCGTAAAACGACTATATTATGCCACATAATAGAAGCGAGATCAGGCGCATGGTGCAGTAGATGCGTCATGCGCAGTAGTTCTATACTTGCGTCCGGATTCGCATCAAGAGCATCGGACGCTGCGCTACTGATAATCCAAGACGTCGCTCCCAATGAAGAGTAGCTAACTACCTAAATATATATATATATAATATATAAGTGAGCGGCGAGTGAAGTACGTTATCGTTCAAATGCTTATGCCATTCACCGGTGCGAAAAACTGTACCTATATATGCGCGAAGAGGGAAAGGGGCCACAGGCCGGTATATACAGGGACAGACGCCGACTGCCGCCGGCACACGTTTTCCTCAACGTGCGCCTGCGCACCGGAGAGCTGCCGCCGTCGTTAGCAATTTATCTATTTTTAGTAAAGATCGCTGATGTACAACCGCCAGTGGTACCAATTTCCTTATCCTTTAAGACTTGCACACTTCACATGTTTCGTGTGTGTGTGTGTGTGTGTGTGTGTATATATATATATATATATCTCGCCCGCAGATCACGCAACAGTTCTTATAAGCTATAATAGCGACATTTAAAGTAGCGCAGCTATATAGTTTAATTTTGGGATTCTCTTGTTCGCGCCGAGCACAAAGATAAACACGCCGAAGTTATAATCACTATTGCGCAATATGCGGGTCACTCAATATTATTAATAGCCCTCAAGCAAGCAATGCTTCTTCGGTAGGCATATAGTCGTATAACGAGTCTCATATTCCTAGTCGCCTCTCTCGCGCGTACAACGCGTCTACGTTGCATTACGTAACCCCTTCCCCTCGCCCCCACTCGCGTCCCCCCTTCGTATAAACAAACTGCGGCTTATATACGTATATATACATAGACACGAACTAGCGTGTAATCTTCAAGTTATGCAGTCCAACAGCCTTCGCCGCGCGCGGCGGCTATATGATGATTCACTCGCGACACGTGAGGATTTTCTACTGCCATTGATAAAAACTGTGCGGAAAAAAGTATAGACACGAGTTCTGTCGTTATGTAAAGCCTGTGGAAAACGTGCCGTGAGCGTTTACAATTTTGTCGTGTATTTTTTTTCTTTTCGCCGTCGGATAGAGGAGAAGACTTATTTTTGCACTTTGAAAATTCAAATGAGATAAACGGACTAAAGAGCTAATAAGTAGATGGACGCAGGTTTTTATTTCGTATAATAAGTGATAGAAAATGTAGCTTTGTATAATGGGAAGTACGAAGTAGCACCGCCAACGGCAGCTCAGAGGCGATACCTATACATGACACTTGAAACAAGCCCGATGAACCTCCTCTGTAATCTCGACTGCAGTAATGGTGTTCATCCGGTTTGCTCGGGGCGACGAGCCTGATGCGTTGTAATTGTTATGCTTTCAATGCGCAACTCGCGCGTGCGGCCTGATGATAAATGCTGCGATGCTTGTTCGCAAAACTTTCGATTCCGCTGATGTTTTTATAAATATAAATAGACAATTTGTTATCGCTGTCGTTAGAAAATTATGATAACCGAAAAATAAAATATGTACAATCAGTAATATGCGTGTATAAAATTTAATTCTATTTGATAAGACGGCGCATTGTTTCACTTTGTTTATATGTAAACCATACGTTTGTATATACGAGGTATACACATGCATATATGCGTTGGCATTTTCGATTGATCTTTATACTTATAATGAATTTGCACTGCATTCATTTAGTTCAAGTTCTTGAATATTTCAATATTTTCTTCTCATATAGAGGATAATTGTTCTATTGGAATATTTACTGTCAGTGCTGGGCACTAATAGTCGAGCTAATAGTAGTGTGATCGAAAAAAAGGTATTAAAAATACACGGCGCAAAAGTCTGCCCTTTTCCCCTATATTGCGCACGTATACATATATATAAGTATATATGTGTATACAATAGAGAGTGGAGCTCGGTCACATCCGAATGCGCGTGTCGATCGTCTGCACGTCTTATTACATTATTCATCTGCAGAGAAAGAAAGGAGATGAGCCGCAACCCATGAAAGAATGATAGTATGGTCTAGTATTGGCGGAGTAACGTTGACAATGCTTTCCAACGCTAGCAACCCACACTGGGTAGAAGCTAGTCCATTACTGGTATGATAAGATCGGGCCGAATATTTTTTTCGAATGCTGGGCTAGTATTTTTTACCAAATCTGAACCAGTACTGTATGTGTAAATTAAAAATCCTGGATTATTTTACATTAAAACAGTAATTTTGTATTCACTTTAATTGTTTATTACTTTTTATAGTTATAATCTATTTGAAAAGTATGCAAAACCTTTACAATGAGTGATTAACAGATTTATTTATGAAACTAAAACATTTTGTGTGAAATATGACTTTGACAAAATGAGAATACAATTTATTAATTACATTAAATAAATATGTACAGCAGTGAGCAAATAAGTAATTTATAGACCATTGTTCATTCTTTGTAATCGTCCACCTTCGCGATCTGAACATCCAGATAACCACCTTGATGTGTGACTTAAAATCTGCTTGAAGGAAGCTGCACACTTTTCGTTTACGATTTCTAAAACAGAAAATTCGTTTACTTTTAGTATCACGTAAAAAGCTTTGATATTTTAGTTTAGATTTGTATACTCACGTGACATTGTTTTGTACGTCGTAGTCTGACTAAAATCATTTTTCTTTATACCCTTAACCTGGCGACCACAACCAGAGTATTCTTGCTGGACAACCTTTGTAATTAGGCCTTTTAAGATTTTATTGATCGCATCTTTAAACGACTCAGCACCAATGCAATACTTCGTCATCCACAACAAACTTGGTAGTATTGCGAAGCTCCATCGTTAACCGATTGGTATAGAGTTTTCGATATCGAGTTTTTTCTCTGACGCTTCGTTGGCTAAACAAACAATTGACAGACTCGATTCATGCCGAACGAATTACCATGAAGTATGTACTATTCGAATTGTTTAGTTTTCAACAATGTTTCGGCTGTGCGTGGCAACTCTGTATGCCCCTCATTATGTAATATTTTTAACAATTCTGTAATTGTAGAATTTCTCAAAGTGAATATATTGTTTATACTCCAATCTCGTAATTTCTCTTTCAGACTTAAAAAATCTTGTGTACTATTTTCGATCTGCAATATTATATATATACACATAACTATTAACTATTTATTTATAATGTACACACACCGAGAGAAATTTTTAGGTGGCTGAATTCTAAAAGTACTTACTGCAAATTTTAGCAATAATGCGTAAAAATTATTTTCACGTACCTTTACAGATTTGTCCTTATAAGAAGTTGAAAAATCATCACTGCTTGAAAAAATACAACTACTATTTATATTTTCAGATGAAACGCTATCTATGCTGCTCGTAATGCGAGCGTCTAAATCTAAGTTAAAATCGATCCTGTATATGTGAAAAAATTAAATAACAATCAATATTTTTGAAAATTACATAGAATTTTAAGAAATATTGATATGTTAACTTGTTATTTTGTTCGTTATCTCTCAGGTCATCTGCATCCACAACAGTTATGCTTTTTTCATTCATTAAAAAATTTTCATCTTGAAATGCTGAATTTTTGTTGCCCTTTTTTGTTGATTTAATAGAGGAGGATGTTGATGATGAAGACGAAGATGTTGATCTCTTCAGTTTCTTTAAAGCTCTTGATTTTTTTACGTATTCGTAACTTTTTTTTGGCATTTTGAAACAATTATATTTACATAGACACGAACTAAGTATTCAATAACTTACGAGGTTATGAGAGGTTATGAAACTGATGACTTTCCCGTTACGATGATTGTTTTTTAAATTCTAAGTCCGAAATGGCAAACGATACTTGACCAGCATTGAAAAACTTGTAAAAATAATGTAAGAAGGCAAGCAATACTGGGGCAAGACTCGTTTCTAATGTTTGGGCCGTTCTTATCAATTCGCCTTTGGGCCGAGCTTCGGTCGAGTACTGGCATCCGGAACTATGGTTATTAGTATTCCAACGATACAGGACCGCTGTGTCAGTACTGGCAATTCTTTCATGGGAAGGTGCGAGGGGAGAAGGCATCATCATCATAAGCAGCAGCAGCAGCAGCAGCTCTTGCATCATGCGGTACCGATTGCGACCTTGCTGGGCGGCGCTCGGCCGTCGAACTCGGCGCTGCATTCAGGGTCAAAAAATACGCGCGCGACGACTTGCGGCGCTCAGATCGCTCGGTCTCTCTCCCGAACTCGGTTGCGCTTTCGGCTGCATATAGAGCCGCGTCTTCTTCTTACTTGTCTCTCTTCCTTTCTAATATATGTATATATATATACTTAGAGTTCGTTCGTATGCTCGCGTGCGTATAGTTTATTCTTGGACGACTTCGTTAGCGCAGTATAGTTTGTCTTTTTCCTCTTCTCCTCTTACTTCCCCTCGGCTCCGGTTGATAGCGCCACCTCTGCACACGCATAGTGTGCATAGCTCGAATGCACGTACACATTTACTTATATCGCTTGTGAACAAAGAACCTTTTCGTCTTTTTGCGGCCGAGAGACAGAGAAAGAGAGAGAATTATTGCCCAACTTCATAATAAACGTAGACGCCCTAGCGCGCACACTTTCCTGCCTTTTCCGCTTTTTTTTATTTTCGCGGCGTACTCATATACGCAGAGAGATTTTCGCGATGCGCACCATTGTGTATAATAGATGCTTTGATTTATTGGTTTCATTTCGCAAGAATTTACGCGCAGGACAGTTCTTTGTTCGCCGCACTGCATCAACCTAACAACAACATCAGGATCTGTAGAAAATTGAAATTTATACAAATTAACGCAAATAATGCTCGACTATACTAATTACTAATAAGATCTCAGCAAATTAATTGCGCGACAATCTATCCTTCTGCTGTGAAAATACGCTTTTGTTAAACGTTTTATAGCTTCCATCAGGTAAAGAATTCCCTGCGTGCATAATATTGTAATTGCATTATGATATGCAAGTATACGGTTCAAAATCCCCCTACAGATTATTATATATACATATACATGGTTGCGCAAGGCAGCGTAATTGTTATCTGCACGGTTGTGATAAATATCTACACATTATATATATACACACTGCAGAGCATTACTTGTACGCGCACGCACGCGTTGCGAGAAAGATCAATTGCTGCAGACTCGCCGTCACTTTGGACGTACTCGTATATAATAAGTATCGGGGAGCGATCGTATTTGTTTATTCGATTCAAGTTTGCGATAAAAACATTCCTTTATTTGCCCTGATCGGCGCGCGAATAATGCAATCGCAAGCACTCGCACGATGCGTTCAGCCAGATAAAAACGAGCCAAGTGCGCAATTCATATTCGGCAAATCGAGCTGAGAAGGCTAAAAATGCATCGTGGCCTATCGCCTGTCGGGATCGAGGTGGGAGGCGAGCGCTCGAACGCGTACGATGACCTGCGCGTAGCGCCGGGACGACGAGACGGCCGGCGGAGCTTTTTATCAAATTCTCAACGATTATTACACGCCAGTTTTTTTTCCAGCGAGTTTATTTATTCGCGTAATTTTGAAGGAAATAGATCGGCTAGCCGGGATTGCTTGGTTATACTTATTGTTTTCGTATTTTTCACCTTCGCTCGCACATTAACGCGTTATTAATATGAAAGGACATCGGCGCCTGCATGTTGCCGATTCTTATCGCCGCGCATTCATCATCTGATTCGAAGTTGACTTTTGCCTTTGACCTCTTTTCTTATGCCTTGTCTGCAGCTCCGCACGACACGTGAGTATGACAAAATCGCGCGCCGCTGCATTTTTTATTACTATTATTATTGTAGCAAATTTAAATAACGGGTTTCGCAGCTGTATCATTATACTAAATACCTATAGTAAATGAAAATTATGCAAACACTCGCCAAACGCGGCTAAACCAAACCGCGTGTATATATATATTTATATGTTTATAGGTTTAGGTAATTCTCATCTTTATGGCGCGTGAAAAAAAAACCAAGTCGAGTTATTCGAGTTGGAACTCGCCTATTACCGCAGAACAGCTTGTTTCTCTCGTGGCGGTGCTTAAATCTTGCGCTTTTAGCGATAGGCTGGCACTCTGCGTGCAGGCTGCACACACACACACACACACACACACAAGCTATACAGGTATACCCGCACGCCGAGGTAATTATTAACTATGCGCAGTATTAAATAATGACTTTTATGAAGTGTAGCCCGTTCGAGAGAGCCGCGAGCTCTGTTACGTAAGCCAGCGCTTGCGCGATATAGTAACTGCACATCTAGTTCCCGTTCACCGCGGACCGACCGACACACTCGCACAGACAGATACGGGACACGTGAGGGAACATACAACATCATTGTTTATTTTGCACGGTGCACACAAAATATAGCTGTATGTGTGTGTGTGCTATCCCTGCAGCAAGTCCTTGATCCTCGCGCGAAACCTCGAATTATAGCCTGATATATAACGTATATATTACTTAAACAATATTACGTAAACCGTGTGACGTGATGCTAAGAACTTTATGTGCGCGCCTCTTTCAAGGTGCGATTGTAAAATCATTACTCACGTGTTCGCGTCGCTATTAATATGTAATACCTCATTACACTGTATTCTCAATCGTGAAATTGAAAAAGGGTCTTTCACCAGTTAAATGATCCTCTTCTGCGAAACACCTTAGCCAGATAATTGCTTAATGGAAAAAAATCACCTTCGAAATTGGGTAAACGCTGCGCATATGAATTATGGCGCCACGAGGCTGTTCTATCGCACATCGACAGAACAATAGCACCGCAAGACTAAATTTTGCAACTTTGGGACTACGGGCTTGCGACAGGTTGAATTCGCAGACGGATCGAGTATAAGGTACGGATCGTCGTGATAGCAACAAGTTATGAATTTCGCTGCTCACAATATTATAATGTTGCAACATAATAAAGTACA
Source organism: Muscidifurax raptorellus (assembly GCA_020010945.3). NCBI lineage: Eukaryota > Metazoa > Arthropoda > Insecta > Hymenoptera > Pteromalidae > Muscidifurax > Muscidifurax raptorellus. Next base: position 34,942,823 of record CM052081.1, read on the forward strand.
AGAGTACAAAAAAATACTAAGATACAATTATAACAATTCATTTTTCGAAAAACTTAACTATATAAGTAAAATGAAAATAAGTCTGTTTACGTACTGGCATGTATACCATGTTATACGCCTTTGTGTATAATTCATATCGACATTATCGCGCGCGCCTGCAATATAATCGCAAAGTCATTGTCTCGTGCAGGTTGCACAATGAATTTAAAACGAACGGAAAAACGTATAGTCCATTGATTTGTCGTCATCGCCCGATCGCCGTCTCTACTTTTTCTCGCACTTTAGACGTTTTGCGCGCGCAGGCATCGGCGCGCTGAACACGTAAGGCGCAGCTGCATTGCAATTTTATCAATTTGCGTAATTCGATCGCTGTCCTTTCGAATGGAAGCATTGATCTCAAATTCGATCGGTCACTTATTCACGAGAAGATATAACATTGAAGATGTTTATCTATATCAGGAAGAAATAATCGTGTTTGTTTGTCGATAAAGTATCGCATATGTTCATATTATAATATATTATATGCTATGTCGTGCAGCATTTGGTATCGTTGGTATATATATATATTTTTAAGAAACATAATTACATGAAACCAATATAAAGCGGCAATGAATCGTAAACTGAAAAATTATGCTCCAACTCTCTTTCTAAATGGTGAGGTCGTCGTATTTTTATTTTTCCTTTAAAACTAAACACAAGCATCCCAATTACTTTTGTAATATATTAATCTAAATATATTCGTAAGTCAATACTTTACTATAAGCTTAAGCTATAACATGAGTAAAAAAATTGAATAATTACATTATGGTTAAGTACTAACGGCCTGCATTTATTACTGTAAACGCATAATCCAAAACCAGTACCATTCACCCGCATGCCTGCGTAAGAGACTCAGAGGACTGTATTTGCTATAAGCAAGAATCCTGTTTCAAGGTTTCGCATAAATAAATACTATGCCACAATTACTTTGCTGGCGTTATGCGCCCGCTCAAAACTTGAGTTATATTCATCCATCCATCCAAATATCTTTCGCACTTGTCGAATGTGTTGGTTTTTTGCTCCTGTCGACTGACCGCAACGGCGATGATGTAATATGCTACATCTGTTGGAGCTGACTTGACTCAACCTATATGAACAGGCCATGATACTGCACTCTACTAATAGTAGTAGTTTTATATACACATTCGTTTCGTTGCGCACTCCTTTTTTACTCTCCTGCAGCTCCAATTTGTATGTTCCGTAACATTGCCGATATAACAAGTAGTCGTTGCACACTTACAAGGTATAACATAGCGTTAATATTAACGTATCGATAAAACTTGATAAAATGTGCATTGTTACTAGCATATTTTCAAAATCATATCCTAAATCCGTAACGCTCATGCGACCTATCCAACATTAATGCGGTCGACCTTTTCTTCTCCGTATTTGGCTTGCGCTGATGAAATAATCTATGACTCTTCCTTCTGATTGCTCCTTTCAGGAAAATTCGCGTCTCGGCATCATGCAATTTTTCGTATCTTCGCGGTCTCACGCAATACAGAGCTACATAACTCTCTGAACATTTGCAATTTGTCTCGAGATTTAATTGTATTACGCGATGCGACATATACACCTCAGCCACTAAGCTAATCGTATACAAACTCATTCGCTACTACTGCTGCAAGATTTACCGAATAACTTCTAGCCGAGCTTCTAGCGGGTAAAGGTGCCGACTGCATCAGTCTGCCGGATAATGACGAGCCGATCATTCTGCATCAGGACTCGTAAAATCTGTAAAACGTTCCGCTATTTGTTTATCGCGCTTCCTCGGAAGCCTATAAGTCGTTGGAGATAGGTGTACGACGTCGGATAAAAATACTTCTATTCGCATGCGCGCGTGCGATTATAAATCTTCCGCAGCCGATTCAGGTAAACAAAGTCGTCGCGTCTTATTATATGTGAGTGTATATATATATATATATATATATATATATATATATATATATATATATATATATATATATATATATATATATATAATAGACGCGCGTGATCGATGCTAATAGTATCAGCTGCTGCCTGTTGGCCTTTGCGAGAGAATAATAAAATTTTGATGGCTATTCTTCCAACGAATGGCTGGTTGCGTTGAACAATAAGGACTTTTTACGTGCTTTTAGCCAGTATACGGCGTTTATTTAATTAAGCGATCGAGTTGTTTAATGAAAAATCATGCGCGTTTACTCATTCGACCTAAAATATAAATATACTTATTGAATCGAATATAAGATTGACTATCACGTGTGTCGTGCAGTAGTTTCTACACATTTGTAGCTGCACTAGCATTATTTATACGTTGGATATGATTTAACTCTATAGACGTGCTTATAGATTATTTTATATATATATATATATATATATATATATATATATATATCGCTCTAGTGATTAATCAAGCTTGTTTTCAACCTTCGAATGCAAAGATGCCTGCATTTTTGATAAGTGTCGATAAAATAAACTCGCAAAATCTAGATCAACCGCGATCGGGCCTAAATCAATATAAGCAAACGCCAAATATACCGAGAGCGCGTAGGTATATATATACGCGATCGTCCTCGATCTCGACATCGCCGCGTGAATCTCGGTTCGCGGATAAAAGAGAAAAGGATGAAGCAGTATATAATATATAAAGGACTGCGGCTGCTCACTAAACTCTACGTATGGGAATGATGCCTTACGTAATTAGTACAACGACTACTATATATATGTATACAATTGACGGTAGGCGGGCTGACGTAACTTGTCCGCCGTACCACGTGCTCTCGTGCAGCGCTTTGCAGAAGTGCATCTATATACGTAAGCGCGAGTGGCTATATTGCAGCGGATAGCATATTTCTATATAATGCCCTACTCAATAGTGAAGAAAAGATTTGATCGCGTCAAGTTCCGCGGTATTACTTTTTCTCATTTTTTTTAGAATTTTCTCAAGCAATAATTTTGATATCTCGGTGTGATGGATATTGAATGTGTTCGTCTGCTGCGGAAACAGTTAACTCGCCAAGGAGAAGTATAGGCATTGCGTTCAACGACAAAATAGCATAGCTTATAGGCTAAAAGTTGTCCATGAAGGCAAATGAAAAAATTTCTTTGTAATATATGACGCGTCAAGCGCCAAATCGAAATACACGTCGAAAATTAGCATCGTTATTTATGGTTAGTTATACTTTGGATAGCTGTTGCTCATATATAATTCGCTGGCTGAATAATAACGGTAATAATTGAATTATTTGCGTCTACGCGTGTATATTTATAATTATATGCTCTATAGTATACCGACATGGATAATTTTGTCAATTTATATAGACAAAGTCAATATTGTTTCCAGGATATATTAAGCGTTATATAACTCATTGACGTTATAATGCATATCCAGGTAAATATTTATTCTCATACCGATAAGTACTTATATATTTAAATTGTTAATCGTCTATCGAGTTTAAAAATTCAATATAATTTTAGCGCATACACGCGCATTGATACAATAAAACTGGATCCTTGTGGTTGTATCCAAGAGGAGGAAAACGCCAATGAGACAAGGGCGATTCGAAGATTATACGCGCGCTATGCATCTTCGACTTTGCACTTGGCCCAGTTTTTGTTTTCGGCCTTGCGCGCTGCGCGAAACTTATCTACGCGTCGCGCTGTAGCTTTTATCGTTGCCTGCCTATAACTCGCAAGCTTCTATTCCGGATCGAATCTTAAGCATGCTCGAATATAGCGCAGAGTATACCAAGTGTCGACGGCGCAACTGCGTATGTACCGATATATAATATATATTCTGCTCCAGAAACCTGCTTCAACGAAGCACACTGGCAATGACGGCCCGACTTTCTGGGCTATCGTACGTCGGATATATATATGTGTATGTGTGTGTGTGTGTGTGTGTGTGTGTGTGTGTGTGTGTGTCAATGTACGCGCGCGTAAGAATTGCAATGTTTTTGGCAATCATAGTTTTTCGAATCCCTGCCATTTATATTTTGGCAAGATTGAATTTGAATTCGCGTGTTATTAAACTGCATATGAGAAAAATTGGAATTCACTGCACATCATTCATATTTAGCAAGCCTAAGGCGTGAAGAAATCAAGGAGCCGCTTACGTGGAAAGGTGTATAAATGAACGGGTATAACGAGCATTCAAAAAGTATAAGCACTAGTCAGTAAGAGTAAAATTATCTGTAGCTTTGTAATGCTTTTCTGAACTAACCTACACCGCGCAAGTAGCCGCGTATATACACGTAAAAACCTTGATATTTGATATCGTGCTTGAATGATCCTGGAGAATGGATTCGGCTTATTCGATGACGCGTCGACGCGTAATCGTGTCGACAATACAATTCGATCGCGACGGGCGTGCACTTTTCAGTCAGATTCCTAGATTCCTAGTGCTATATAATCTATATATATACCGACGTGCGTGTATACCGTTGCGTGGACCATGCCGTATTATAAGTCGCGTGCAAAATGTGGTACACACGTCGAGCAACGGTATAATATTATATACCACGCACCATCGGGATCTGTGCTATTCGCGCGGATCTGTACCTATATTATACGAGTACATACATATATATGACTGAACGCACTATTACATTACAAAATTTATTTTTGTTTTAAGATTATTATTTGCAAATAATTGCATCGGATGCAAGAATACATTTTGCGGCTGCAGCGACAGTATTATACAACATTCGGCGATTAGCCAAAAAAAGTCGACACGTCCATCTGCAATGTCAGGGTTTTAAACCAGTTTGAACTCCGTGTTAACGAAGTCCGCGTTCTCGCGTCGTTAAGCTCTCATGCAAACACGTGTTAATTTCAGCTAGCCTATGAAATTTATTACCCATCGGCTGCAATTGCAGCAATTTTCTCCTAAACATATGATATATAGCTGATGCGCACGGCTCAACTATATACATGAAAGTATTTTAATTACACGCTCAAATTGTTACTATAGTCATTCTCACGCGAGTACACAGTTATATTATATACACTCGCACAGCTCGATGATGAAATGAGAAAGGGGATGTGGTACGTATATAGCCATCGAGTATAAACATCCAATGTACCAATATAACTTATCTATAGAAAACCGAATATTTTTCATAAATTTCGAAACATGTGGCAAAAAAGCACGTATACATAATACGTTACAGGTGTGCGTACGTGTGTACACATATATGGAGGATATTATAGCCGTATATATTTACCCCTGATGATGCGAGATAACTTTTATAATGAGCCGCAGGCAAAGTGATCGTACACAGCCGTCGCCGCGCTTCGTCCGGCACGCTCTCGTTTGAGAACGGCGACGACGATGAGGACGACGACGACGACGACGACGACGATGATGATGCGAGAAGAAGAGTTGATTTAGCGAACGAGAAGAATTTCACGTGTACGAGCCGTGCGGACTTTACATAAGAGTCGTTATTGCTGCGCCAAAAATATACATATAATGTCATCGGAATTCCGCGTTGAGCTGCCCATCACTAATTACAATGCTATTTTATGTACAATACGGTTCTCAATAGTCTACGACCTCAATTCAGATCCCTTCTCTATCTTGATTAGTATATATGATATTTTAACCCAAGTAAGAACGATAATCATAACAAAAGAGATGAAAAGTTTGCTTCATTTCTTAGTTGAAAAATAATATATTTTTTAGCATATAATAAAAACAATTGCTATACCTATAGTGTCGTGCGCGCGTGCGCAATTCGACAGAAAACACGAACGGCAAATTGTCAATTGGTCTCGAGCATAGCTCCTCGGATGAACATAGTCTTGATTCAATCGAACATGTGCCCACTGCTATATGCGGCTTTTCTTTCGCACGTCGTCGCACGTTTGCTGCAAGTGTCGTACATACATTATCCTCCACATCCTCGTTTCTCGCCGCATCTATTCTCGCAGGACAGATGCATATAATACGGATTACGTAAGTGTTATATAGCTTCTACAGTCCATCTCACGAAATTCGTACTGCGTACCGTCATATATCTATATAATTATTGAACCACGTCAAAACATACACCAATATAGTCTATATACATTATCCTACCTATACATATTAGTTGGCGTTGAAGCGCTGGATTTTCATGACGAAATGGAGTAACCGTTAGCGAGAAACCATAGACTTTTGAGTCCTATGCAGGATTTTTACGCCTATATAGTAGTTCATAAATAGCCAGCGTTAGAGCAGAAAGCGAAAAGAGCGAGAGAGAATAACAAGCGTGAAATAGCTACACACAACGTGTATACACGCGTTATAATAGACTTACATAACACAGCCGCGTACCGTGTTGGCTTTGCACAAGATTCAGCAGAAAAATTATGCCATTATCCCCTGGCCATTTATATGGAATCATTTCCATCAGCAGCGACATAAACATTCACGTGCCGTTATTATCTGCCTTTTTCCATTTTCCCGCTGGCTAACTCTCAGAATAGAAATAAAAAAATAAAAGAATAACAAAAACTATAAATATGCCCGCGAAAACCTCCTATGCTCCTTCTCGGCAAACAACTGCGCGGCACCGAGATAGGCATTTTCGCAATTGCTCCAGTGCCTGCTTTTTCTCTTCTCCTCTCGCGAATGCATGCGCTTAATGATAATGCGCCCAAAGTCTGCAATTTTTGCGTTTCGCAAGCGGCGGCGGCGGCGGCGGCGCTAGCGCTGCATACTTAGTACTCCATATATATATATATATATACGCAACGACGCCGGTGCAGTAGCCTGTAGCACGTATAATTTTTCACGCGCGTTGCGCTATCTTCGTCCGGCTAATTAGGCTGTTTTGTAAGCGTGAGAACATATTGTATACAACGGCATATGTAAAATCTCGGTGGATCGTGGTGAAATTTTTTTCACGATGGGTATAATACTCGCGCGCATTAGCTAATTATTCCGTTTTACGCCGTGAATTAGGCTTTCTTTCACGAATTTTTTGTTTGACATATAAGAAAGCATCGAGCACTAAACAATTTGTGTCAGCCCATCATCGGGGTTTTTCAACAAGCCGAATAAAGAAGCTTCGCCTATAATCGTGGATCGCGAGTTTTCACGAGCGATTATGACTCCTCGGGCGAGGCAACGAGTGCATCGCTCGAGGCTTCTACTCCGTTGCCGTAAATAAGCGAGTTAAAAATACGCGACCTGCGGAGGAAGTCGGAGGAAGTTCGAGACCCGACGCGTATAATATATATAGTATAGCGCGCTCATACGTTGATCGCGGTACGCATTTGACTGTAGCGCCGGTGCGTGATCTCGTATACATATAGCGACAAAAGTTTATGTTTACATAAAGCAAATCCTCGAATTATATAATATAAAGTTATTATTATATATAATATGTAGCCGGCATCGGTCTCCTAAAAAGCAAAATTCACGGCGCTCGACAAATACTTCTACATACTTGTATGATGTATAGTAGATAGTAGATATATGTGTATGTAGACACAGCATAGATTGGAAAGACGCGTGCGTGCGCGTTGTGTGTATAAAGCGGATAAACTGAGAGAAAGAATGCATGGTTTATAAAGCGCGAGCGCATAGAGAACAGCAGGCGGCGGCGGCGGCGGCGGCGGGGATACGACCGGTTGTAGCGGCCTATTATGCGAGAGCTGCTCGTCGACTATTATCGATCGCTAGGCTATACGTAAGCGCCACGAGTCTAGTTATGTCACAACTCTACCGCTGCAGGAGGCAAGGTGGAGCTACAGGCCGTGAACCCGCGAGCCAACGCGGGCACGTTGCAGCCGCGCGCACGTGACGCATATATAACTGCGGAGAGCGCGAGACTGAAAGAGATATTGCACGGAATCCTGGACGGGGACGGCTTCATTGTGTTATTATTGTCGCGCTTCTCCGAAGCTGATGGCTTTCCAAAATTATTTTCATTATATATATGAAAGAGCGATTTTTCATTTTTCATCACAAATCATTATTAAAAATCGCCATATCGTTACATTTTACTAAAGTTTATTTTTATATTGCGATAACATATAATGTCACCTTGATCTGCTATACTGTAATATCTATAAGTATATTGATTTTATACTAGACAAGATCGCCGGCTTTTCCCAATAAACTCATCAGCTGCAGGTATAGCAGCAGCAGCAGCAGCAGCTGGCTCCAGTATAGAGATTCACCATTTACGAATCCGCGCTGGAGCTGGAACTAATAAATTTGCAACTTATAAATCCTGCAGCGAGCGAACCGGTGTCTATATAGGTGCTTATCGCTCCTTTGTTCGATGGCGGTAGCCTGGACGCAGGTAGCGGCACTTGATTTATGAGTTATCGTTATCGCGATGAACCGATATAATTATCTGTTGTTGGTCTCTTTCTTTCTCTCCGGCAACTGGCATAGCGCGAGATCCGCTTCGGGGAGTCGAGAATCCGAATTTATCCCTCGGCAGCTCTCTATGTATAACGTCAACACGTATACTTATTCTTGAAAAATCCTGCTCCTGACCTCGTACTTCAAACTGTGTGCTATTAAATTATCAGATCTCCGGGAAAACTACTACTTTAATTTAATTCTGCAACATATATGTCCCGTTCATCGTCATTAGCCATGGCGACAGAGCGTGCGAGCAGTAGCTCGCTAGTTTTAATTCTCCGATTAATTCATTCTTTACGACTTTCAGCTTTAATCGTAAATATTGCGTGTGACTATACGTACATATATATAGTATCGCTCCTCCCTCCAACGAAAAGTAGCACATATCGAAAGTGTTTCGGCGAAGACTATGAAATCAGTTTTAAAGTAAAAAATAAAACAATATTGATCTGACCTTACTTTTCGCAGGAATTAAAAAAGAAGGAATTGGGCGTTTTATCGCGACTATAAAATAAGCGAGTTGCCTCGAGCATCACACTCGCGTATCATCGAGGAAAATTAATTACATACCGGGAAGCTGGCAAGTGATGTAACAATGACATTCGGGGTTGGGACAGAAAGGCGTGGAGGCTCAGTAAGTCAACCTGTCGCATACTCAGTCATAAATATATAGGCTCAAAAATCTAATTTTTAGCAGTCAAGAACTACACAATTCATAAGATTTTCTATAATATAAGCACAAGCGCGGCGCTCCATCGCGATTATGGTGGAGGTCGTGTGAACTGTAGTGGAGAGACGCGCATTATTATTGAATATATCGAGCATGCTCCGCGCACGAACGAAAATGGAATTAGCTCGACGCCCCGGCTACGGCAGATTGTTATAATTTTTCCGTGGAAATCCGGCGTGCAGATCTGCAATGCTCTCGCCCTGTGGGCTTGTGAAACTGGCGCAATATATAATTCAAGCCGCGCAAACAAACTTATTACACAATAGCCCCGCGCTCTACGAGAAAACCTGACCTACGAAGTCATGTATATACCTATATATTATATATGTATCGTATATAGCAGCAGTGGCTACGGGGCAGCAGCAGCGAACCAAGAACAATCCACTTATACACGCGACCCTGAAACCTTTTCTTTCTGATATAACGTAAGAAAATAGAACGCGGCATCTATGTGTATAATATATCTGTACACACGCGAATCGAGAATCGTGCATCGGAGCACCAGCGACTCGCGAAACTTGACGTAATCAGCCTCTCATTGCGAAAGAAAATGCGGCCATCGAATTACACCATTCACATATACAGTATGTATCAGTCAGCAGTCGCGCGATGCGACTCTATATAACAATAGGTATATATATATATTACGACGGAATCCTTCTCGTAATTGCGATTGGTATATATGTAGCAAGCAGTTGCAGCCTCTTCACCCGGTAAATACTTTGGATGAATTTTTTTGCAATGCAATCGTGCCATCAGTTGCCGTATCTTTACACCGTCTTGCTGCCTCTCGAATATATACCGCGCGTATACAAACGCGAGCGTCTCCTATTATATGTTTCATAATATATTTATTATTTATTTGGACCTATGTACTCAACATTACGGCAATATAAATTTCAAACAGAACTGAAAACGCTCCCGCAACTCATCCTCAACGCGAGGTATATTCGCTTATGAAATCTGTAATCGCACTGCAGCAATATACCAGCATTGAACCAGTGTACGCAATGTACGCATAGGTGTATACAGATGTGTGTGTGTGTGTGTGTGTGTGTGTCTGTGTGTGCGAGAGAGCTACTTGTTTCCTATAGGTACATGTTCGTATCCTATCCTACATATTGTAGATGACGAGATAATCGACGGGGCCAATGGTTATTTTGCAACGGTTATGCTAAAGCCACGTATATACACAAGTAGACTTGCGCTAGCCCTTTACTGCATGCAAATATAATTAAAAAATTGGTAAATTAGCTACTTTTAATGGTAATATTCTCCAAGTACTTGGTAAGATTAACCATAAGTATAGTTGGTACGTATTTTACCAAGCGCTTTGTTACTGTGACCAATCATTTTTTCGGTGCATATTGTGGACTGCCTCATTACAGAAGAAGAGGCCCTATATACGCATCATTAAAGTAAGGGGGGAATTATTATAGCCTTCCAAGTTCATGCAGTCTAATATAAAAAAATCGATATATATATATATATATATATATATATATATTACGCTCTGCTCTGTCGGGTGAATGCAATATTTTTGAAATAGGAAGTTTCGACATTTTTATTATGTTCTAGAGTTTCTCGTTGCAATAGCCTACTCCTGATTATGCGATATTTAATCATCAGTTTTTTAAGTTGAAAAAAATAAATATCAGTGACGTAAGGGTTTTAGAATGAATAGTTACGTTACACGCTTTGCGATTTTTGAGATTAGAACACATATTTCAGTTACATGGTATTATCAATACACATGGTGATGTGTACAAATACAGATAAAGAAAAGTAGAAACCCACGTATCTGGCTTCTGGGACCAACCTCGCGACTCTCTTTATTCGCGTGGTTCGACATATGATCGACGAGATTAAGATTTTCGACTCGGTTGCTTGCTCAATTTACATTACGAACAAATGGAAAACGAATTATTTTAGGTCCTCTCAAATATGGACTTTGCATGAACGTATTTTATTCGGATCACCTGTCTTTCTTCAAACCGTGGTGCGCGGAGAGGTTGTCCAGTGGTCATTTTAAGTACGCGCGCTATATTAAAACTTGTGTCTGTAAGCTGGTGTATAGTTGATTAATTGCCACGATATATTTGTAGGTGATTGAACACATGGATTTACAGAACCAGAACGATTCCTAAGCAATGAGTTCTTGAGTTTGGTGTTAAATTCTTAATAAGTATATATAAATTATAGACTCGAAATAAACCTTGAAATTTGTTTGAGTTTCTCCTACCGACTAAATTGCAAATTTTATGAATCTATATTGACATTCAATCAATCTGAGAAATTCAGCTGTAAAGCCCTCTGTTATTTCTACGAAAACTATAGAAGACATCCAACAACTGGAATCCTGCTGGAATCTATAGGTGCGGTTATATTTTCGATGCAGGGTTGGTTTGCAGAAAAACGAGGGTCGGCCACTACGCGTGTGCTGATCTTTCAAAAGTCAAAGTTAAAAATGAAATGAATAAATGCGTCGACAATCATTGCCACATATTTATTATAGACATTTATATCTATATGAATATAAGAACGCGAACCGCGCAACAAGGACGATTTACCTCGCATGTCTCTGGTATATAATAAGAAAAAGCAAACAAAGACAGTTGTAGAGTCGGACATTTTTGCGCAGAGTAATAATAATGATCTCAACGCGTGTAATATTTAATCGACAATTTCTCATAATCCATTATAAAATCACGCTAATCCGCGGCGTTGAATAAATTAATAGGCTGTGTATCGCGTGATGTAAGCGGTAACAGTAAACGGTGTGTGCGCATATAAATATACGCGGCCAAGGCCGTTTGAGACCTGGAATTTCATATCTCAGAAAAATAACCGACGAATCATTATAGGGACACTGCAGCGAAAAGACAAAATACTTGTGATCGCGCGAAATCATTATCTATATATCTCCAAATGTTACGGACTCGCGTCATAAACATATTATGCGTGCATGGAAACGACGTAAACAAGAATCAGGCACTCGTAAATCACGTCTCCTCTTTCCGTGCGGTTTTGTACAGTAGGTCTCATTTGTGCGCTGTACTCGCAGTCCCGCAGTTGTAACGAATGGTTACTGATGCAGAAACGCGTATTACGCGCCGCTGCTATGTGTCGTAATAAACGGACTTGCGGAATATTGCATATATGCAGCTGCATATATATATATACAAAATGCGAATTCGATTTTTCTTCGCGCTCCTCTACAGTCAACATCATTAGATTTATCGCCATCAGAATTATTCCATGACGATTTTGAGAAACCGTACTATATACTTAAATATTATCTTGTTTCGGCGAAGCTGCCGATGATCGCAAAATAACAATGAGGTATTATTACGTTTGCTTAACAAGTTATTGGGTCATTGGGTTATGGTTTTTGCGTTAATTTTAAAAGCTATTGCGACAAATATGTATAACACCGAGCGTAAAAACTAAATTATATATTTGCTGATGGATGCCACGAAAGCTATTGATCGGTTTACGAAAAATGATTGATCAACACGAGGAAATGCAGCAACGTTAGCAAAACTATTTTATGCGTATTATTATCGAAGTATTAAATATTTGTGAATCGTTGGGTGTGCAACTTCTTTATTTGGAGATTATGCTGCGTTGTAGAATACGTCTGAGACGTATTTGTAAGACCCTTTTCCGATCGCTGAAATTATGAAAAAATATAATCGCCATCTTATATAATTATCCCTATAGTATTATAAAATTTTTCTCCAACTATTTGTTCACGAATATTCTTATAACAAAGAGTTTTATAACCCTTGATTCTTGTATATTTTTATTTTTGAGTTAGTTGTGGTTGCCAAAAGCTACGTGAATCGTCAGTCAAACTCTCTAATCTTCATTCAAATAGGCGAAGACATATATTGTTGTTATTGGTTATTTCAACGTATTTAAATTTTTATTTTTTATACGTCATCAGGTTGTATTGTTTTATCGACGCACTTAATCATTGATGATGAAATAATTGAAGCGTATTGATTAAGGAACGCGGTCGAGTTTCAATCGCCAGTTGTATAATACAAAACATCACGTTATGCGCTCTGAAATGCAGCGTAGTGCCATCTCTTGCCAACTTCATGAATCACCATACAACGCACTCTTCTCCCACTGTACACCGTATGATGAAAAAAAAGAAATATGTTTATCAGCATTAGATTAGCAAATGGTACGATGCAAAATTTTCATATTTTTTCAAAGAAAAATATTATTTGAAAGCGAATTTTTTTCAGGCTGTATTTGTGTATAAATTTTTTATGTAGGGTGTGTACATATTTTTTCTCTTTTTTGAAGGTATAATAATATTTTTATCACTTGACTTACATATTGTTTTCCTAGTGGAAAAAATACATTTTTCATCAGATATGCAATACTTATTACATGAGAAACACCTCTGCCAAATATTTTATTTGATTTTATTTTATTTTATTCCATATATTAAAGTATATACTAAATACAGAGTTGACTCTCCCTCTCTCAAATCAATTACGCTCGCAGCCTATTCCCTAATTGTGCGAGGATACGTTTTCCATGACCGCTTTATACTATTAATCACAGAGTAAAAACAACATTTGCTAATTGCGCAAGGAGTATGATAAAACTAGCTCGAAAAGCATGGCTAAGATCAACAGAGGAGACATAACCATTGATTACATTGGACGCGAACATATAGTCTAACAGTCTTGATAATGGTGCAATGACCTCACAGTTTGTATAGCTATATCCATCGTAACGTCCGAATAAACGTGCGGACAAAGGGTCGACTATATCGATGTCACCTAGCCCAGATTTGCGAAGCGTAAATAACATTAGAAATTACTAGAACCTTAAATTTGAAGTAAAAAAATCGGTAGAGCTAATTGTATATATATAATGTATAAGACAAATTGCAACAAAAAATATAAATTTCTCCTTTTGCACAAGTGCCGTAATTAATTTCAATGTATATAATCATACTTTACGTGGAAAATCTCTGCGCATGTTGGAATAACAAATTCTATATAGACCCTCGTCTAATGCACATATACGAACATCGCGTGGTAGCGCGACGTCCCGCGCGAGAAATCCCGATTTGTACTGTCAGCCCCTGTGACTAAGAAGTATTCGAGAGCGCTAGCTAGTGCAGCAACACCAGCAACCTACGTCGTCCGTGTTAACCTGTTGTGTGCCGCTCGCCCAGAGCAGAGTGAGCGTAAAAACAATGTACACGAGCAGCCCTTACATTGTACACCTGTATGTATATAGAGCAGACAATGCGCAGCCGCACTGACCGCTGTCCACTTGCGGCCAGCTCTGGGTTAGTACCTATACTTCTTTTCCGGGCGGCGCAAAACGAAAATCGACTCCCTTGGCGCGCTTGCGAGCTCAAGCCGCGCTCATTATAAGCTTCGTCGTTGCGCTTGCGATTGTCAGTTGAAGCTTTTTTTCCTCGGACTGGCTCGAGCTCTACTTATGGATTTCGTAAACCGCAACTCTCCAATCTGGGGCTCTCGTCTCGATTATTTAAAGCAACAATTCTTCTATTGAGATATCGGATATTTCTTATAGAATTAAATTTATTAGTGATTGTTCAGTGCCTTCCAAAATTCCGAAAGTCAAGCCAAACAGCTCCATCACGCACGAGAAAAGTAAGTATATGACTAATAACTAATGTATAATGCATTATGCATAAAGAGCTGTAATTTATGTAGCCACGAAGTGAAAAATCATTTTGATCATCAATTCAAGTTTACGAAAGGAACGTGTGATTTTAATAATATTCGAAGATCCCTTTTTGCCAACTTAAATGCTACAGCGTTTGTAAAAGAAACACGCTGCGCGGTATGGGTACATTTATTAATAATGTAAAAAACTTGGAGTGCAATAGAGTATATTTGGCATTGAAAGTAGATGGCATTTAATATTTACTTCGCCGAATCAATGAGAATCGTGCGCGCGCTGTTGGAGACTCGCGTTACGTCCCTGTCGCAGAAATGCAAGTTTGCACTGCAAACCCCCAAGGTGCGTAGCCCAGTCGCTTATCGTCATTTGTAATATCGCGAAGGAGCTCGCGGGCTGTATATACGACCAGCTCGATTGGATCACGAGTTTCGCATTTTACGAATTAAGCATCAGCTGCAACCGCACTTGTGCCGCTCAAAAGAATTATTCCATTTGTTTATTTAAGAATCGCACAGTTACATTTGTATATCAAAATATTTTCAACTAATTGTCTCATTATCTTATACAAAAGGATAATATGCCCTCGTGCCTGAAAAATGCATTGCTGTCCTCGGCAATACGGCAAAATTTCATGATTTCAGGAATGGAGAAACGCGAATCCTCCATGGGAGACGACAGTCACGTGGACTTCGAGGATAGAGATCCACATCATTTGAATCAACACTTACAGGTTTGTCCAATATTGATATATCTCTCTTTCTCTCTTCATTTAAAAAAAATCCCTATTCTACATACAAGTGAATAAGTGAATAAGGTTACAACTACTGAAACTAGTAGTTTTCAAAACTATTCTCTATTTTCTCTATCGTTTTTCACTTATTTAGATCACTTATGAAATAGATTCTACGAATATGAATTTACTGTAGTTTTGAGTAAAATAATAAGTTTGTCTGTGTCTACTGCAGCATGATAAATGACTTCCAAGTGATAAACATAATAGAAAGTTATTTACATTTTCAGTTGAAGCGCATAAATTCCGATAGAATGTAAGCGATCGGCCCGTGTTAAGCGTGTGTGATATCGCGGCGTTATTGTGATTTTTTTTTATATTTCGAATAACTAATTTCATTCACGAGTTTTAACTTTGCTAATTTTTTTGTATCGATCCCGTTAAACTTTCAGGTGATATGGGAGGAAGTGATTGGCGAACCGGACGGTATACGCAGCCCGGAATGCGCTTGGCGCCTAAGCGGTCACTGCTTCCGATTGTCGCGCGGCTGCTGCTACGTCCTGCTTTCGGTCCTCGTCGCACCCATCATCGCTCTCTGCCTTGGCTTCACCTTTGCGTGCCTTGCCTTCGAGGTATATATTAATCTCGATATTAATTATAACGTGCTTGACTCGCTCTTTCGCCCTTACTGCGTCTCCATCGGCACCGCGTCCTAGCTGGCGTGCCCGCACCCGACAAATCAATAAAAACGAGCTGCGAGCACACGAACCACGATGATTTTATCTTACTATGTGGAGTTTGAACTCCACGACCGGCGTGGGCGCGCCTCAACTTAGCTCACAACAAAAAGACGCTTAACGCGTCTATCTTGGCTTCTCAACATCCTATCGAGACTTTTTTAAGAGATGATAATACGAAGAGACTGTTATATACATTGGTACTTAGTCACCTGACTCGCGGATTATTTATGCTTATTGCACGATAGCCGCCAGGAGCGCAGAATAATGGGATCTTTATACCGCGCTGATGATTGAAATTATTTTGTGTATATATATAGAGAGAGAGAGAGAGATACCCGTTAGCGCTTATCAAGCGCACACATTAATGTAAATCGAATGGCTTCAATTTCTTTATTCTTCTGAAGATGAAGAAGGTTCTATCTATAATGAGTATTGAATTTTTTAGCACATATGGTGCATCGGTCCGTGCTTGCGTGCCTGGCGAATAACATGCTCGGCTACGAGGGACTTTTGTACACTGCTCGTCCAATCTGTCGTTCGACCCTGCACCGACTCATTGGGTTACTTTTTCTACAATATACGCGTGCTCAACCAAAGGCTACCGGATGTCACCCAACACAAAGAGGACGTACACATTGTTTAGGAAAGCTTGTCGAAGACGAAAGAAATTACTGAAATTTCATATCGCTACGAACAAAACGAAATCTTAAAACTTCCGTTAATTGTACCTTATAAGTTGTGTTCCGATGTCAGTTTTTCTTTATTACGACGTACGGTGTGTCTCGATGTCTTTGAACTGTGACTTTAATAATTATATATTTATTATATGTTTGAATTTAAAAAAGTAAATCTTTTTCAATCAATGATCGAATATAATATGTACTATTATTGTTCCCCATTATTGGGTTATTGGGTTATTTTATATTTATCAAAACGATAAAATATTGAATCTTTTGAATTTTCTGCTATACCGACACGACATTTTTGTCGGGTGCGTTTCGTAACTGAAAAGATACCGATTGAAAGGTCACGTGATAACGACTCCATGCTGAGCTCTACTATATTGAGTGGCTTGGAACACCTTCAGTATGCCTCTGGAAACAGCGCTGTGATAGTGAACAAGCCGCGTTGAACGATAAGTCAGTTTTCTACCTGTATAATCATGGCGATGCGAGTGCAAAAAATTATCACGCAGATCTACAGTACATCACAATCAATTTCAACGAGGCGTATCCTTTTTCTAATCATTCATATGCAGAATAATAATTTAAGGCAATAATGAATAAAAAAAAATTTCATTCATTCGTGTATCATCTCTAACAGTGTTTACATAAACTATATACTTCTCGCTCTTCCTTAACAACGTTTAAAATTCCATCAGATCTTTCTGTCACCTCATGTCTCGGTCAAAAGCGTAAGTCACTAGGTGGTATCTTACTCAGATAAAATATTCTGACGACGTGAAGATTAAATTTATTTCAAGTGCCCATGTAATCTATTTGTAAATAAGGATAAATGTGGAATCTTCTATACCGACTCGTGAACAATACTATCCGATAACGAATAGTCTTCTGTTATTCTATAGTTTTAATGTTACAAGTTTTTATCTGTATTTATCAATTAACTTCGAAGCCATGCATAAATATATACATACCATTCCAATCGAAATCTTTAATTGTGTTATTTTAGCTTTTGCGGCCTTCAAATGGGAGGACCCACTGAACTTGGAATCTTGTCTGACAGCTGATGAAATTATGGTTCGTGATCAGTTTCGCATGTACTGCAATGAAAAATTAATGCCTCGCGTTATTGAAGCTCATCGTAATGAGCACTTTGACCGAGCCATCATCAAGGAACTTGGTGAGATGGGTGTACTGGGCTGTACAGTCAAGGGCTACGGCGCGGCGGGTGTGTCCTCGGTAGCTTATGGTCTTCTAGCCAAGGAGATCGAGTCGGTCGATAGTGGTTACCGTTCGGCATTTTCTGTTCAATCGTCTCTGGTAATCGGTGCCATCGAAGCTTACGGAAACGATGCGCAGAAAGACAAGTACTTACCCAAATTAAGTAAGTCATTTTGAGAACAACTAATTATTTTAGCCACTAAACTTATAACAAAAAGCTTTTTGCATGATGATCAATAGTTTCCGGGGACCTTGTGGGATGTTTCGGTCTAACTGAACCGAATCATGGAAGTGATGCTGGAGCTTTGGAAACTCGAGCTAGATTTGATACTGCAAAAAAAGAATATAGGATTAGCGGTAGCAAAACATGGTTAATAATTTAAATAGCTCACCTTAAGTTTATATACAGAAAAACATTATATAAGGGACGTTACTATGCTTCACCATTATTACAGGATAACGAATTCACCAATAGCAGACATTTTGATAATATGGGCTAAAGATGATAACGGCGACATTCGCGGCTTTATTGTCGAAAGAAAAGGAAACGAAAATAAACTGTCGACACCAAAAATCGAAGGCAAATTTTCGTTAAGGGCGTCAGTGACGGGTATGATTCTCATGGATGAAGTTGTAGTGCCTGAAGAAAACTTGATGCCGAAAGTAAAGGGTTTGAAGGTAAGCCTCGTAATAATTTTAATTATGAGATTTATTTGAATTAATCGATATTATATAATCTTTGCCAGGGTCCTTTTGGCTGTTTGAATAATGCTAGATATGGTATTGGTTGGGGCGCATTGGGAGCAGCTGAGACATGTTTAAAATTAGCAAGGGCCTATACACTCGAAAGAAAGCAATTCAAGCGACCTTTAGCAGCTAATCAATTAATGCAGAAGAAAATGGCAGATATGATGACAGAAATTGCAGTAGGCTTACAAGCTTGTTTGCAAGTTGGCAGACTAAAAGACGAACACAAGTAAGATGCATGCCTAAATCGTATTTGTATATAATTCTTGTTTAAACAGAGTAAAAATAGACTAAGCGAATGTGTTGATCTACATTTACAGAGTGGCACCAGAAATGATAAGCATGATCAAACGTAATTCTACGGGCAAAGCTTTAGAAATTGCAAGAAACGCTAGAGATATGCTAGGAGGAAATGGCATTTCCGATGAATATCACATAATTAGGCATGTCATGAATCTGGAGTCAGTTAACACATACGAAGGTAATTTAATGCTCAATTAAATTATGCTGTTTAATTAAAACTGTAATATGTTTATCAAAAAAATTCTTTATATAGGTACCCATGATATTCATGCACTCATCCTAGGTAGAGCCATCACTGGCATCCCAGCCTTTTCTGGTTAAAAATTAAGCTTAAGTTTAAGTTTTGTAGAAAATATCCATTTTTATTATGTGAATTGTAAATAATACAAAAATATGATTCAATTTTATACTCTAATTGTAAGTGATTTCGTTTGCACTGCTTATTACCAACAACATTTTTCAATATCCTAAATATATATCTTTATTCCTCTCATAAAAAAGTGATGGGACGATGATGTGAAGCCAGTTACTGCCGTATTTGGTCGCCTGATTTAAGAATTAAGAATTGCGAATTATAAATTTAATGAGATGCACATCCGGTTTATTTGGCGCCATCATTTCAAATTCAATATTTGAGTTTGAATAATCAAGAGTTCAATAAAAACAATCGTATTCATTTTTGTATTATTTTAAATTTTGGGATTGATTTGTATTAATTAATTATATGTCTTATAATAGTAAGATATTATCTATCCTCAAAAATTGAAAACCACATAACCTATTATATTGAGTAATATATTTCTTCAAAATACATGTAAATTATGAAAAGATTTGTTAACGTTCGAGTGTTTTTTAGAATGTGACAAAAGAGCGCAAATGCTGAGCGCTGGATTTTTTTCGTAAAATTTAATTTTCATATATAAATTATAAATTTATGAAAATAGATTAAGTTTGAACATATTTTATTTTCTGTATCATGCGAATAATTTTATCTATTTTTCGCAATAGTATTAACAACCAAACTTTTTCATATATATGATTTTTTACCGACAAATACAATGTGCGCTGACACCTATGAAAGAGGTAAGTCAGTGTTCTGCTATAGTTTTGTGACTCAACATAGGATGGCGCCACGGCTCTATGAAAGTGCTGACGCAAGTGCTCAAAAACTGAACTACATTCGTAAAACGAGCTGTCAACTGTATGTGTGTGTGTGTATGTTGGTAGCTGTTTATGATTCGTCTAGTGAGAAAGTGTTGGAATGTGATTTGGAAGAAATTTTTCCAAATATTATAAAAAATGATCAAGAACAATTACACATCGATAGATTTTATACGTGCAATCACGCACCGAGTAATATCGTAAATGTATGGACTGGAGACAACTAATTTTGAAGAATCAAAAAGCTCAGCAAAGAAACAAGGTATTTTTTTTGTTGTAGACACAAAGCGCATTAACAAGTATAGCGAGGAAGTGACTGCGTTCTCTTGTTCTCGCAGTAATTAAATCATTTTCTCTTGAATAGCTTCCATTGTTAGATTAAACATATGCCTGTTTAAATATGAAAGGGATAACCATGTTGAGGTTATGTTTTCTCAGTGTTGTAAAGTGTTTTTAATTTTTGAATCAATACATTTTTTTACATTTTGTTAGTGGGTGTACGATTAATAAAATGATATTATTGGGACAACTAAGAAATATACATAAATATTCTGAATTTTATTTGTGGGCGGAAAGTTGTTGAATAAGTTTATCATACATTAGTCTGATTCTTGAGTGTCATATAAGTAAGTACCTTATCATTTCGGATTCATGATATTATCAGATAAACGAAATCGAAAAGAAGTGATTGGCATTGTGTATTAAAATTAGAATCTCCTCTATTTCCCTGGTAGAAATTAACTATTTTTGTTGGTTAACGTGCTAATCGAATGAAAGCATTTTCGGTCAATAACAATATTAGAACCTTATTAAAAGTATCTATAATTATGGTCATATATTGAATTATTGATATTAAAATATGCTTTAATGATAAAAAAATGAAATTTTTATCTTTAACAAAGTAATAATGCCGGTGTGACATTTTTAACTTCAAATTTAGCCAATAATTAACCAAAATATCATTGACGTTTCTACCAGGGTTATCTACTTCTTTTATATAAAGAAAATATAGAATGTATTTTTTTCTTATCCTTTAATTTAGTAATATTAAGGATACATAGAAAATTTGACATTACAATTATCATTATAAGCTTTTAATAGCGGGCGTCAAAATAACGAGTAAAATAAGGCCTGACCCAACAAAGACTCTCGCAACGACGAAAATAGAATTTGCTATAGCATTAACCGCCATGTATTTATTTGATATTAAACTCGTATTGAAAGCAGACATAGCTGGATCAGTGGCTGAAAACGCAGTTAAATATTAATTTCTTGACACATTCCGTACGCGAAACTCAGTTTTGCGCGCGCTGCATATCACCGCACAGCGCTTGCAAATACGAGCTTCGCACACATCGTGTCAAAAAAGCACAATTCGATCATGTGTTTATAAATTCTGTAATAAAAAACACTACTGTTCAAATAGATCTCAAAGTCAAGTATTGATTATAAAAATATGATATACCAATTTCGGTATTTTCCAAGCGTTAACATAATAATTAATCTTTATATTTTCTTTTAAATCATTGTTATGTATTCTACAGACTTTAAAGGAAAACTAAAAACTAAAAACTCTTTTTGATTTAAGTTTTTAGCAAGCAAATTATATATAAAAGTTTCCATCTTTCTATTTTATAGATATTCAATCAGTTAGCTCTCATGACAACTACTACTAAGATCGCTTCGTTAGAACTGGACGTTTATATTACGATCATCATTATTATTCACGATCTTTTGAATATTAAACAGAAGGTTTTCAGCACAGCCCCAATCTCAGGATGATGACGGATTGCGACAGACAGATGAGGATGGCAGCGGAAGACCGCCAGATCCGCATGGCCGCCGAATCTATATTCAATGCTTCGATAAATTCTCAGCATAGTAGCTACGCACAAAATGTAAGAACCCCAGATACCGTAAACGAAGTTTTAATCGCGGGAACTCGCTGTAATGGTCGCATGTCTAATGTGCGAAGGTTCTTTTGCCTGTTTGTCACTTTTGACTTTCTCTTCACCATTTTGATGTGGTTAATTTGTATTATGGTAAGTTGCTATGAAATTTCGCGTCCACTTCTAATAAATAATAATTTAAATTTGAATTTGTTGCTTTCAGATCTCAGGTACCAATGTTCAAACTGCCTTTGTGCAGCAAATTGTTCATTACAAAATGAAAACATCACTTTTCGATATTGTTGTGAGCATGATAACGTTATATAAATAAAAACATACAAATTATACTGAAGCAGGAAATCATTATCTAAACTTTGTTTTAGATGGCTGCAGCTTGTCGATTCACTGTTTTATTACTATTTTACGCACTACTGTATATGGATCATTGGTGCATTGTAGCCGTAAGCAAACAAAAAATTCTCTTTAATTTACAATACAACAGCAAGACAAAATTTTCGTACCTTTTTCAGTTGTCTACTTCATCTACTTGTGCCTTCTTATTATCTAAGGTTTTCCTCTATGATGTGAGTATAATAATAACATAAACATGGTTAATGAAATCGTACAACCGTTCAACTGCGTTAAATAATTAATTAATCTTTTAAATTACCATATAAAATTATACAACGTATAATAATCTCTATTGATTTTCAAAATAATCAGTCACGAAAATGTTATTTATTCATTGTAATTATTGATATTTTTTAAAGTATGTTTTCACTTAATATTTTAGTGGTCACAATCCAACCAGCCAGTATTTCAAGTTCTATTAGTACTCACATCTTTCGTGCTTGTATGGGGCGAAGTTTGGTTTTTAGATATAAAAGTAATACCTCAAGAGTCTCAAGCAAGGGACTGGTATTTAGGTATTGGTATTAAAATTATTAATTGTATATCATATAAATACAAAGTAAAGAGTAAGTATACATTTAATTGTGTAAAGGATTTCCCAATCCTGAGAGAGCACCACTACTCAGTCCTAATGTTGAAGTGCCAGCTCTTTCAAGAGAAAACGTTGGCCACTTTTACACGCCGATGGATTCTCCTGACCATTCCGATGACGAGGATGAGGTTGATCGAAAAAAGGAAAACGCACCTTTTCTACCAGCGACCATAGCGCAAAAACTGCCACATGAAAAGGTCAATACGTTTTGTTATTTATTTCTATACTTTCTATTGAAGCAATTTAATTAAAAACTATATATATATTTTTCGGCCAATATATATATATATATATATATATATATATATATATATATATATATATATATATATATGTGTGTGTGCCTGTTCGTGCGTATGTGTGTGTGTGTGTATGTGTGGAGTCGAGGGCGCCGTAAGCTACAAAAAGCCAATTTTCCCTCCTAGTTTTACAATGTTCCACGCTGCGTTGAAAGACTCAACATTCTTTTCGCCTTTCATAAACAAAAAATGCCCATTTATATTCACGTATTAAGAAAAAATATTTAACAGGGCATATGAATGAGAGATATTAATTATGAAGACAAAACAATTTTACTAAGTTCAAAACATTATAGAATATTTATCATATTTTATCCTTGTATACTCTATTGTAAATGAAATTTGAATGGTTTAAGGTCCCATCGATATTAGTATGATTGACCATTGATAAACTGCGATTTTATAGATTGAAGAATGCCGAAAGCGTGCTCCATCTTTACTGAAAAGTTGTTATGAACTTCTGACATCACGCGATTGGAAAGTCGAAAAAATAACTACTGAGGGAGACATAATTTCATACATGATATTACCAAAACCAGATGGAAAAATCTTTAAAATTACGGTAAAAACTGTAGATCAGTCATAATATACAAGTTTTTTTCATGTAATTTGAAATATAATTTTATTCAACTTTAAATTTACAGGGAACAATTGATATACCAGCTGCCAAACTTATAAACAGTTTATATAACAACATAGAATCCTGCACTTCATGGTATAAACAAGTTGGCGAAGCAAAAAGAATTTATGTAAGTTTATCTCTTATTTGTTAACATAAATACAAACCGCAATTAATTCGATACGATATTATCATAATTTAGGTTATAGACGATAACACAGACTTAGTTTATCAAGCAACAAAAGCACTTGGAAACGGAGCAATAGGACCCAGAGATTTCGTTGTTTTGAGACATAGGGGAAAGTATGAATCGTTTTTTATTAGCAGTGGAATATCAGTGAATTTCAGTGCAGTTCCAAGTAGGAAAAATTTTACAAGGTACTTAATGACAGAATAGCTGCCTTTATATAATTATATAAATTTATGCATTAAAATGTCGCTACATCTTAATATATTTGTATCCTTAAAGAGGTGAAAATGGCGTTGGCTGCTTCGCAACTCAAAGTCTAGCTAATGGTGTCACTGATAGATGCCAGTTTATCTGGTTGGTTAACACGAACTTGAAAGGATGGATTCCTCAAACGATGGTCGATATGTCGATGTCTATAGGTTTGATGGAATTCATGAGTGCATTGAGACTTCATGCAAATGCAATAGAAGACTGACAAATAGATAACAAGAATACTAATAATCATAGAGCTATATGTGAGTCGACGTGTAAACGGACATATAAAAGCGCGGACACGAATCCTAAGCTAGTGCGACTTTTAAGCAACAAAGCTCTCGGCAACAGAATACTGTGAACCTGTATTTCGAGCCCGTAAAATCACACCCGCAATAAACTTTCAATTAATTTTTTATTTTTACACTCATTACATTTGCGAGCGATTATATGTTCATAGTATCGCTAAACCTTATTTTTGAAAAAATTCATTATTGTTAACACAAATGATGTTTACCAATCTTCAAATTTTGAAAATATTATAATCCATATAATAGAGTTGCGTGTTGACGAAAGAAATGTTGAAGCACTTGTTTGATATTTAGAATAGCCGATATTTATATTACAATTTGTTGTTTATTATTGTACTATTTCATTTTTGTACATAAAAGTAAATGTTGTTACCGCATCAATAAAATACATATTTCTTAATTTAAAGATTGGTACAATTGGAAAAACTGGCAATGATCCCAAAAATGAAGTGGTGCGCCGATAACAATTCAGAAAATATCTGCTAGAAATGTACACATGTATAATACACTGATAGTAACTTATACGGTTAGGATGTGTAATTGAATAATTACATAAAAGTAAGATTTTTTGTGTCAACTACTTTTTTAATTGCTTGTACCAGAGACTTGTAGTGTTTTCAATTAGGGAAGAAAATTTGTTTTCGGTATCCTCGAATTTCACTTGTCCTCAAATATCATCCTCGCTATAGAAAAAGCCACTTCCTTCCTTATTATACAGCATGCGTTTTTTAAATAAGGACATGAATAGGCTTTTTCGGTGCAAGGAAAAACAAATGGGGCTTGAAAATTTCAAATTGTTACCAGCACAAAATTTTTTCAAAATTTAAAAATTTTTTAAAGATTGTTCAGAAATTTTGGAAATTTTTAAAATTGAAGTGGAAATAGTATATTGTACAATTTCTTGGGTGGAAATAGTATATTGCGCAACTAGGGGAGAAAATTGGCATTTTCTAGCGAGGATGATATTTGATGTCATCCAAGTCTGAAAAAAAACACTCTCCCCGTGTATGAGTATGTTCTTTATCTTTCACGGAAAAGAAATGAAAAATCGAGGAAAAATCAGATAAATTTGGACTATTATAGAGCAGCGAAAAAAGAAAGCCTTTCCTTATTCGTTTTCCAAGCATGAAAAAGGTCCTTTTGGTGCATGTGTATTAGAAAAAAGTACTTTTATAAAGGAGCTGGAGAAGCTTAATTTTCCATGCACGTATTAGAAAAAGAAATTATACTACATTAGTTACTTCATATTGCATTTCTACTCGATGCCTGAACATCAACAATTTTAATACGATTGAATTAATATTCCAAGTATTCCTTGTGTGAAAAATAAAACAAAGTAAATTTTAATTCGATTTTTTACGAAACAAGTTCGAGTGAGATCTATATTGTGATATATTGCTAATAACAAATATACATTTTATTATTTACATTTTTACAAGAATATAAATACAAATATATTATATTCCATGGCGCAAAATTTATTTAATTATCAGCCAAAACGATGCTGAAATACTTGCATTTCTTGTTATGAAAAATTGCCTTTGCATAACGTAGAATTAGCAAAACTTGCACACGACATAGTATTTGAAGCCGACTCCTTACGTTGTACTATGGTTAAATAAGCCAAGCATCTTTGATATTAAATAGTCTTATTTAAATCTTCTTCTCGATGTAAGTAGTAGCATTGAAAATGATGGATCATCATTTTTCAAATCAAGTAATAATTTGTAACTGTAATATAAATATTGCATATACAACTGTAAAATAATACAATTAAACAATGTACAATGACAACGTAGCAAATTATTCCACTGCAAATTGGCAACCTTATGATATCGTGCATTTAAAAAATTGACTTCCGTTCAAAGCCTTACTGCTCTCTTGAATGTAAGATGTTGTGTTTTTTTATTCATAAAAATCATATTGATGGATTTATAATGAAATACCATGTAGTCTTTTTGTATAAATAATAAAGAAAAAGAAATAGTAATAAATTTTATTTTATCCAATACAATATTAGATATTAAAAAAGATACTACATACTTGAGAAGAAATATTTAATGATATTACCGACCAAAGAACGCATCACGGTATTCCCCTAACCTTTGGTCAGTGGCGTCAACGCATCGGTCATCTCGTATCCCGCGCGCTGCGTATATTTACGTAGCAAGACAAAAAAAGCAGGCATCTCCGGCAGTATACATTCAACTCCCTGCAGCGACGCAGCTCGGATCGTGCTCCTACATCGTCGAGATAGTGGCACTGTGCTGTCTTCGTCGCGGTGCTAGGCTAACAGGCGCTCACGAAGCTCAAAGAGCTCGTTCTATAAGATGCAGTCTGCAGAGATCAGCAGCTAGTGCAGTTTTCCACGGCACTTTCTGCAACGCATGCTCGCCGGATCCTGAATCGCGACCGTGCGTCTCGAATACACGACGTCCCCAGACTGCCCCATACCCTCGATTATTTGATGCGCGCGCAGGATATTATTTCGAGAGATATTGAGAATTATTTACTTATTCGTATACACTCAACACTGTTTTTGAATATATGAAGTGAAGATCCAAATATATATATATATTTATATTTAATTGCGATAACTCACTTCGAGCAATTTTTTTCGGAAAATGAATACTATACATGTTCGTAAAAACACAAATTTTTCGTTCGCAGTAACACAATATTAAAGCATTGCAACGATAATGCATACATCTCAAAACTGCTAGCTTTACAAATTACAGCAAAAACATTCTTCGTTCAACAACAATAGTTGAATGATTAGCAAGCACGGCCACACAAACTAACACTGCCACCTCCTCTCTGGAGTATGCAGGCGTGCATGTACTTATGTTACGCGCGTCGGACTCGCGCATTCCACCTGATGCTGATGTTTCACTGATACCAATCGTTCCAGGACGAGATTCTTGCCATATAAGGAAATCCGGGAAATATGCTCGAGCATTTTCTCTTGCGTTTCTTTTTTCGCATTCAGCCAACCGTTATTATATCTCAAAGTTCATTTAACTTTTGATATGTATAAATAATTATTTATTTACGTGCTGTCGATTACAATACAGTCTTAATTTAATTTTTCAGTATTATTTCGCAATAAAAGCCGGTTCTATGCAGATTGGAAAACTACTTATCAGCATCAGACAAGAATACATGGATCATTCCTCTCCAAGCAGCTTTATTTTCCTTAAATATTCGAACGTCATGACACTATTCTTGACAAACTGTTGAGAGCTTTCGAGCCTCTCGAAGTCTTTTTCTTTTATTTATTACCTCTTTGGCGCGCTCGCGCGCTCTCTCTCTCTCTCTCTCTATCTCTCTCTTGCTCTCTCTTGCTCTCTCTACTCTACTCTATACTTTACTCATTCTACTCTACTCTTAAAAAGAAAAAAAGACTCACGTGTCGCATTTGTAATTACAGGGAACGCTATTGCATCGTCTCTTTAGGAGGGCAACGAGAACCTCGTCCAGAGAACTTTAACGAGAATATACGGGATAGGAGTGAGGGTAGAGAAACAGGTGAAAATTATACGGAACGAGCTCGGCGCAATTTCGTCGTTACGATCAGCTCCTTTCGCGCTCAGGGTTATTCTGCTATAGGAACACTCGCAACGGCGATCTGAATGCGTTAACGGCTCGTCACTGTCTACAAAGTGATTTTTCTCGTTCGCCAACGCTTTCGCGGGGCAACTTTTTGTTATTTTATATACCTTTATGGGGGTTGCTTTCTGCGAAAATGGATTTTTATACAACTGCTTTGAAATTTAACATATCAAACGAAATTTTAATTTTTTTTTTAATTTAAATTTTGTTAACCTCCACTGAAGAAAATTGAAATAATTAATAAAAGTGACCACGCCAGAAAAATTCTAATTATAAGATGTTGAGCTTTTCAAAGGGGCACACTTTTATTGCCCATTCAACGAATAATGTAGCTCCAAAATCAATAAAATTCAAATTTTAATCGATAAATACATTTATTCATGTAAAATAGGAATTACATTGTTTCATTATTTTCAAATTTTTAAATGAAATAATTCAACTTTAATCAAGAGATATTCCAGAATTTGAGCTTTCCTCGTGTCGAAAAGTAGGAAAAGAATATGAAGTGTAAAAGAGTTTTTGAAAATTCAATAAGAAATTTCTATACCTCTCTCATCACTCTACACTCCTGATCATTTTTGCAAAAAAAGATGTAAACTTTTTACAATCGGTGGCCGTTGCCGTGCGCAACCATACAACCATCGGAAGAACGCTTTGCAGCGCAAAAAAACTTGTGCACGGGCTTTTCTCAACAAAAATATAAAAATACCCGTGTGTGTGTGTGTGTGTAACCCTCCCTTCCTTGGATTACATGCGCAATATTACGAGTTACGCGCCGTCGGTAGGTTACAAATTAATTACCAACCACTTGCACGAGTTTATAATCCTCTAGTAATATACGAGTTAATTAATACGTTAATTACAGTGCACTTAATAAGGATTTTTTTCTAAAAAACTGATAACTATAATTCAAGTCATGAGTATCTTTTTATACCAAGCGATAGCGCGATGCTATCAAATCGCCAGATCGCGTTTTATTTATTATACTTGTATTCTTGTCGCAACAGAGCGAAAAATGGTGCATTTCTCGCGTATGCTTTGAGAAGCAGCGCTTGCGGGAACATAGAGAAAGGTGTTCTACTGCAGTAACTGTCGATGTCGGTCCCGCGAAATATGGGATCCGGTCCAAAAGTCGGAGACTGAGCCTCTCCTTCAGAGTCGGTTCGCGAATGTTATTTACAATGACAAACAGAGCTGCACAGGAGTCCTGCTTTCCTTTTCCACACAAGAAATTCTCTCTTGCAACTAAATTTTGCAGCCCGCTTAATTTAATAATAAATAAATAAAAAACAAATAAATAAGAAAATAAGTAAATGTATGTATATATATGTGTGTGTGTATGTGCGTGCGCGCGCTGAGATAACGTCTGGCTGATCACTCGTGACATCGCTCTAATCCATCAAGTGCATGCAAGCAATGTGTAGAATAAAAATAACACAGTTCTTATACAGGGACGCAGTCAATAGCGCGCGAAAAACTCTCCTCCACTATACGCGGTGTGTACAAATTTGGAATTTTCATGGCTCATCTTTTCAGTCAAGGATAAGCGGAAAGTCGCAAGATAGATATCAAAAATTAGTTTATATATAGAGCGAGAGAGAAAGAGAGAGACACTTTCGAATTGTTATACTTTGTCCATCGGAAGAAACGATAATCTAAGCATAAGCAGCAAATGAAGCAATGGCTCATTACATGAAAGAATGGAAGCAACGTTATAAGCAAGGAAAACTGATGCTGCGCCTATATTTCGCTCCCCTCAGAGCCGGCGCAGGCGCTCAGGTGCCGTCGTCGTCAGTGGCGCCAAACACTCCGAGTAGCCATGATATATATAGCGAGAGAGAGAGAGAGAGAGAGAGAGAGAGAGAGAGAGAGAGAGAGAGAGAGAGAGAGAGAGAGAGCGGGAGCAGCAGCAGCAGCAGCAGCAGAAGCAGCATCAGGCTCAGTCGGTCTCACGCCTCACGCGTGCGCGCAGAGCTCCGCAGCGCGCGCCTCTGTTGTGCGCAGCTGGCCAGATCACAGATCAGAGGGACGCGAGTGCGGATATACCCATGTATTTATATTATAAGTAAAGCTGTCGTGTGACATCGTGAATTCCGGTGGTGAATCGTGGGCTGAGTAGCCGCGACACATCAGAGAGAGAGAGAGAGAGAGTGAGAGAGAGAGAGATAAAATTTTTTCGTGCAAGGACGAGGACGACGACACGAGAGCGACGTCTATGCTCGTCAGGATGTCAAGAGAATGGTGAGAGTCTTCCGTGACCTGAGGATTGTTAACGAGTCTTGTTGCTACTTTTCTTTCTTTTCCTTCATTATACGTATATATATGCTTTAAGAACTCAAATACTGTGTATAGCTGCAACACAAGTTTAGTCTCGAGAACTGTTGTTTACACTAAAGTGGTTTCGATAGTTTATTTTTCACTGCAGCAGTTTTCGATACTTATATCCTGTGCGAGTTTTTGTATAAAGTTTGCTCGGCCTTTCAAATCCATTCTGATATATTCTCTGAGTAAATCCAACGGCCTGACTGTTTACGTTGCTGCACAAAAATATCCGAGGCTTTTGTATAAGGAACCGCCGGTAACAAAACTTGGGTACAATATGTCATAAACACGATTCTTAATTATGCATATGAACATAATGAAGTTGATATATATATATATATATATATATATATATATATATACACAGTTTGAAACGTGAATCTATAGCGTGTAGTGCATATTCGACGCATATAATATAAGGAGAGAATGCCGAATGCTCCGCGCAACGTGCACCGAAAACTATGCGAGGAGGGCGTGTGCAACTCATAAAGTTTGTGTTTATATTCCGCTACGTTGACTAAACAATCATTCGGCGGCACGCGAGATATTTCTCGTTGAATTCTGCGTTTTAAGGCTAAATTTATACAACACAAAAGATTGACTTTGTTAAACCGATACATTTGTATATATTACGCCAAACTCGTCGAGTTATTGATTGCCGAAAATACGCGCTGTTTCGATGTTATATGATGCACTTAATGCTGTTTTCAGCGCGTAGCGGCGTAGCATTATTTTCAATTGAAGCGAAATTTTGCATAACTTATGTGAGCGTTAATATCGACTTCCGACTTTCCGGAAATAACGGCTGCTTATATGCCGTTAAATCGTCAACATTAATTTGTCAATTTTTCTTTTCGTGCTCGCGCAGGCCCCTCTTTCTGACTGCTCACTCTTGCTATCATTATTATTATATATAAATGCGATAAAATATAGACGCAATCCAGCCGACACACACGCCATAGTTTTATTCAAGATCTCCTGTGTGCGTTGATATTTTTTTTTTTAAGAAAGTTGGATTTTTTATAAGCGTAAAGCACTTGAGAGTTTACTGTCTAATATGAATAATCGGAATCGAATACAGACCCACTTTTGTAAGCTCCTTTTTTTGGTCACAAACATTGTCCTTAAATATATAGTAAAAATGAACCATTCAACCAATAAACTTTTCAAAGAAATATTTTTTGATATAGCAGAAAATATTGTTTATCGGTATACTTTTCGACATTAAATATTTAATTGTATAAGTTTGATAAACTTCTTTTATCAGAGGGATTGTATTATACATGTACAGATACACCTATTTCACTAAAAAATATTCGAGTCGTCAATATAACTTTTATTTTATTCTCAATGACGAGTATATGCGATGTGAAACCCTACATAAATATACCATGCGGTGCTCAATTATATAACCATTATTTTATTGCGACTTTATTCGTAAATGTTAACGCATTGTATATTTCTGAAAGCAGCCTCAGAGTCTTTGCGCAGAGTTAATTCGCACGTGACCAATTCTATAATGAGTCGCAAAAAGAAAAGTATTCGAGTGAGCGATCAAGAGCCTCGAAAAGCGGTAATTTTATTAATTCTCAAATAAAAAAGATCTATCATATTTTCTTACCCCGCGTGCTTGTACTACATAATGTAACGAAAATGTACGAGAGTCATCGCACTTTGCTTTCGTCGCGACTATTAGATGTAAAACTTATTGTATATATTATGTATACTTAAGTATATATACATAGTATATCACGATCTCATCGTTTAATTTGAGCCTTAATAATATTGGACTCGAGATTTAATGTACGTATATAAAGAGTAGCGCGCGTTATAGATATTAGGTTTCGCGGGATAACGAAAGGTTTTGTACAAAGATGCGTATACGTATAGATCGAGGACTTGCATCGCTTCTTATCAATCTATAAGCGAATAAACACACGCATTTATTGCTTTAATTCGTAAATGTGCTATCCGTGCTATACTCAAACGTCTCAAACTGACGTCGCGTCAAATGAATCGTATAATTGTTTATAACAAGAGCATAAGGATGAACAAAATACAAAGTGAGTATTTGTTTAGCTTCTTCATTTTAATGCATATTGGCTCTTGCACGCAACTTTATTCGCGTGAGCAAGCACGTTATTTTAATTAAACACGCGAGAAACGTCAAAACATAAATTCTTTTTATTTTTCTATGCGCGCGATTGTGTTGTGTGTGTGTATGTTATGTGTTATATACACATACGGTACATCCCTCTATTCGTTACGCTCCGCATTATATATACATTATATATTTATTTATTCACACCCACAGCTCGAGACTAGCTTGAGTAAAAAAAGCTTATTTGTCATATATTCAAAATACATGGTACGCTTTTAGCAATATCGCTCCGACGCGCCTGGGATAGACGTATTCCGGATTCGTCATAAATATTTATTATAAATCAAGCTCGCGCGCGTGCGCGCAACACTTTGGCTTTAAAGAATCTTTTTGAAATATCGTCTCCTCGTTTTCTTGATTTCTCCGAGAACCAGTCACACAGAAAGAGGCTTTGCTATTCTAGTCCAGTCGGATTAGACTCAAAAAGTGCTGTTTCAAAAAAAAACGTTAAGAGGGTCTTTTATTAGTGAAAGAGCTTGGGATGGGTAGCTGAATAGTAGGAAAAATGTTTGGGGCCAAAAATTTTTTGCGCGTCATTGTTTAAACAATGAAAGAATAGACGGAAAACCGGCTTTTTGCGTGTAACTATTCAACTGTTATTACTAGCGGAAAATAAAAAATACAGGCTTATTGGAATTAAAAATACCTACCAAAAAAAAATAAGTTCGTTAAAATTCATCAATTTGTTTATTTGCAAAAAATAAAAAACAATAATTTTTAGCCTTTTTTAAAAATGCGTGTAACTAATGAACTATTGCTTTTAAAAAATAGTATTATAGCTTGATTTGAAGGTCTCGGCATTCTTTACAAGTGCTATAAATTTCAGCTTGAAATATTAATTAGTTTTTGTTTAAAGCCATTTGTAGTTAAAAAAGGTCTCTTCGAAAATTCTAATTTCCTCAACGTACAGGCATCGTAGAGACTTCTCCGAGGTCTCATTTTACTCTTTAGGAGTTGTACTATAGTTAATAATAACCAGAAAGTCGATTTCATAAGCCTAAATTGTTTATTAACGAGTTTAAAAAATTAATTGTTTAAACATTGATTTTTAAGTGGTAAATTTTTTTCAAATCAAATTGAAACCTCGCCCATTCAATTTCTACGATTCTTCTACTAATTTCCAGGGGTCAAAAGTTATTCTACGATGCTCTGGAGCTGAGATAATTTTTTTTTTTCAAAAAATCACTGTGGCTCTATTTATTGATATTAAGAGCTCAAATTTACAGATAGTCTAGATCAATAGTTGTACTACAGTGTCTAATATTCAAACAACAATTAATATCATTATATCAATTAAACAACGGAGAGGAACGTAAGCGCGCTTTAGCGCAAGGCCCGACGCGCGACCGAGAAAGTGGGGCGCGCAGGCGCACTGCGCGGTGCTGTCGCGCGCTAGAAACTGATCGCGCGTCTTATATTTGATCAAGCTCGAAAATTTCGGGATATCTCGAGAACTAATGATCGAATCGTGATCATTTTTTTTTTAATCTGGGGTAGCATGCAAAAATAATAACAACTGTGTAGTTACATTTTCAAACAAAACATTATTCAAGTGACTATTTGTTGATAATATATTCTTGTTATACTTACAGTACAAAAATAATATTCTTATGTTATATTTATAATAATTTCTTAATAGATTCCAAGGATATAGTACAACTCCTAAAGAGTAAAATGAGATCTCGGAGAAGTCTCTACGATGCCTGTACGTTGAGGAAATTAGAATTTTCGAAGAGACCTTTTTTAACTACAAATGGCTTTAAACAAAAACTAATTAATATTTCAAGCTGAAATTTATAGCATTTGTAAAGAATGCCGAGACCTTCAAATCAAGCTATAATACTATTTTTTAAAAGCAATAGTTCATTAGTTACACGCATTTTTAAAAAAGGCTAAAAATTATTGTTTTTTATTTTTTGCAAATAAACAAATTGATGAATTTTAACGAACTTATTTTTTTTTGGTAGGTATTTTTAATTCCAATAAGCTTGTATTTTTTATTTTCCGCTAGTAATAACAGCTGAATAGTTACACGCAAAAAGCCGGTTTTCCGTCTATTCTTTCATTGTTTAAACAATGACGCGCAAAAAATTTTTGGCCCCAAACATTTTTCCTACTATTCTGCTACCCATCCCAAGCTCTTTCACTAATAAAAGACCCTCTTAACGTTTTTTTTTGAAAAAAAACTAATCCGACTGGACTATTCGAGTACGCGCCTGCGCGCGTAACCCTCCTCTTATTAGAATAACGGCAAAAAGAAGTTCGGATGATCTCTCTCGCGCAGCAGTTGCAGCCCTGTATACATACGCGCGCACACACTCGCATACACACAATACATATATATATATATATATATGTGTGTGTGTGTGTGTGTGTGTGTGTGTGTGTTTACACTTACACTCAGAGCTCGAGCTTCGATTTGTAGGCACGAAAGAGGGAGTATGAAGCTGCGAATTAAAACGCCAGAAATACTTGCGTGTACGGATACACGACGCTGACCTAATTTCTCTTCTCGTTTACTTCTCAAAATTTAATAAAGAAGATACGGCGAGAGATGCTTGCCCGAGGGCGTTTGTAATTTCGAGTAGGATGATTTACAGTATGAAAATGCGAACCTCTATATATAAGAATTATCTTTCGTTTGCTTTTGCTCCTTCGATCTTGCTTGCCTCTTATATTATTCTGTATCACTAAGAGTTTACGCATGTACGCGAGAACGAGAGAGAAAAAATCTCGTGAGTTCGCTTTATATTTGTCATACACGATGAAAATCATAAACTAACTAATATATCAATTAACTCGCTTAACAATGTAGCTGTTCTTTATAAATTTCAGCTTCGCAAACGCAAGAAAAAAAAACCGCAAAAAAATTTTCTCTTAAAATTAAACTTTGAACGCTTTGCCCGCTTGTATAGATCTGCCCATTCCTTATCGCATAACCGCTCAATTCTCTCGAAACAAATTTATTTTCTTATCAACTAGGCAAAACCGCATGTTCATGCATCTTTATTTGAATATACCAATCGCTCATTACATTAATGTTCCTGCGGCCAAAGGTCCGTAAAACGGCTTTTGCGCATTTTTTTACGCCGTGCCCTCCTTCACTTACTGATTGACTTATTTTATGATAAATCATGTCATAATCATCAAAGAAGGAAATTAACCGGCCCCGGACGATCCTCTACGAATTACGCTTAGCTGCACGCGGCCTATGATATGTAGTATCGACTGTTGCCATTCGTCGAAAATCTTGTTTTTCCTTTTATTCTATAAACGAATGGAATCTAAATGATTGAAACATTCAAGCTATTACAATACTGATTTATTTCAAACGGTTAACAACAATTTGTGGATTAGAAATTGGAGCTTCGTCAAAAAAGTGACCACTTATTGCTGTACCTGCCACAGCAGAGATGCAATTTTACTTGACCTTGCGCGTGCAAAGAGCGTAAAAGTGGATCGGCCACCACGGCATCGCTCTGTCTATTTCTCAAGAGAGTCGCGTATACGGCGTAAGCGGAATAACTTTTAAAAAACCATAGCTCGCGCATTCGCAGGGCTCCTGTCCTATCTCTTGTATACGAGCTTGTCATGCTGTTTGTTTATGACTTTGTTCATGCCTCTCAAAGGATTTGCTTCTATGTTGGTCTTTCTTCTTTTCAAGCAACCATACAATACAACACACACAAATATATACATACATAATTGTGTTTATAATATAGTTTTGAATTCTTCATCACGTAAGCCTTGTCTATTATCGAGAGTGACTCCCCCCCCGGTACTTCTTATTTCTTCAGACAGATTATTATATTGGTTGAAGAAAAGAAAATTTTACCATTTGTCACAGTACAGTATCCAATTCACAGTTAAACATAAAGAAGATACGTTTGGAGATTACAAAGTTTAATTGTACTACTATACAGAAGTTGAAATATTTTTAACCTCTTTCACCTCACAACCATCCCTTATTCTATAAAAAAGAAAGTAACTAAAAATCAAATGGAGTACCTAATGATCAGAACAGTGGTAAAAGATGAGATCATGATAAAGATAATTGAGAAGCTGAGTTTAAGCTAAAACATAAAGGGAACAGAGAATCTAGGGGGGGTCATCATAGAGGCCAACAATAAAACGTGAAATAAGAGTAAATGTGAAATTCAAGATATGGAAGTTTAAGGCAGAGATAAGGTTGAATCTTAAATTAATGAAAAACATATGCCCAGCCTAATTAAGATGAATTTGAATTTGAATTGGACATGTATGAGATCTAATATATATAGGTAGCTTTCAACGCAAACTGTGTTTCAACAGGTAGTTGAATCTCTTGGCCGTCTTTTTTCTTTCTCTCTTCGCGATCCCTCTCGTACTTTCGTGACGCACGTTAACATAATACCGACGCTTTTGACTTTGTGTTGCGAAAAGAGAATTATTTGCCCAGCAGTATAGGATTAATTAATTCTGTGGCTCCCAGGCAAAACGACATAAGTCCACCAGATTTTCGTTTTCTAGGAAAAAGGGTTTTAATAACAATAGCCATACTCCTAGCCCATACATAATAGCCCAACTAAAATTACGTAAATTGTGCAAGTACTGATAGTACAGGTTTATAAGGTCCTAGTATTGCGCTGTGTATTGAGGAGACTACAATATGCCCCTTCGTGTGCGATTGCAGTAAGTACTCGGCAATCTCACGCACGGGAGTAAAATAGCTACTTCTCCCCCTTGGAGTGTGTACCTAATATACCATTGTCCCATTTTTTACCACTTTCTTTTATATGTTATCGACGCTATCGGCGATTAGCCAGAAGGTGATAAAATGTTATATAATAGTCGGAAGGAAAATCCAAGGTGCTTAGCTAAGTAGTGTTAGGTATATAGGAATCGTTACCGTTTAGTCAATGAAATAGCAATGACATAATCCAGCCCTAAAAATGAACTTGATTTAAATAAAATAAACATCCTCAAGAGTAGGCAGATGCGGGAGCGTCAATCGTCGTCCACACATGATAATTAGCTCGCTGACTCTCAGTCTTTTGATGCGTGTAATAAAATAACCGAGATAAAGGAGATCGAGATACACTCTCAATTATCGGCCTGCCCTTAATTGCGCCTGGGGTTAACGCCTGAAAAAAGAGCCTACGCGATTCCCTCAGGGGTGTGTACGCCTCAGTTTCTCCTGCATAGGCGTGTCTCGTACATAAAAATGGCCCTCAGCACACACGCGCACGCGCGCGCGATCACTCACACACACACACCTCGATTTTTCTTCGCATTTTTTTTCATTTTATCTTTTGCTCGTTCCTCCTTTTACATTCCGATCGCTTTGAAGTCGCGTTTGCGCTCTATACTTTTTTCCTCTCAGGCGCGCGACGTTATTAATACATGGAGCAGGATTTTCTGCATCGCGTTCGCCTTTATCGTACACACACGAGCGCGCGCGCGGTTACGCTTTTATTATGGATATTATCAACGAGCTCGATTAACTTTCGCGAGTAGCTCTTTTATTCTCGTATGTATATATATATGTAATACTACTGCACCTTCGTCCAAGTGGCTGTTAATTCGATGGGTTATATTGTATAACGAGAAGAAGAATAGTTATAGAGAGATTCTCATATATTTGCGAGGAATTTCTTTTCGCGTTTATTTCCCGCAGCTCAGCTTTTTTTATCCGTTCTTATGAGCAACCCATCCGTTTTTTTTCTCTGCCGCACCATCGCGTTGTTTATTCACTCACTCGTTATTGCGCTCTCGAGGAATCACTAAATGAGTTTCGGCTCCAATATGATTTCAAAGTAAACGCGAGACATAGCAAGGATAGCAGGTCGCCTCGATTGTCTATAATAGGTAGTCGTGTTTATAACATACCATGGTATTGCCGAGCTGCAACATCAACGGATGCATCGGATGTTACTTATCTCTCTCTCTCTCTCTCTCTCTCTATATATATATATATATATATATATATATATATATATATATATACCACGACGTCACACACACACACACACCCACACACACACAACACACGAGCGCGCACGCACGCACATGTTTTATAATCTATATACACTCTCCGGCCGACGATGCTCAAGGTCGTACTACCCGAGCGTCGCCATGACGACGACGCCAGCAGCCCCGAGAGAGAAAGAGAGCACTCCTCGCAGAATGCTCTATACAAGTATTAGTCCTGTCCTCTTCTTTTCAAAAATGATGACCGGATGTTGTGAAAGCTTTAAAGACATAATTTCATTGGTTATAGCTTTACACCGGATTGAATGGTGACAAAATTTAAAATCTTTTAAATATATAATTAAATTTAAAGTTTAATAATTTGATTTTAATCTATTCCCACAGAGATTTAAACATGTTTATTCTTTCGCCTATATGATAAAATTATTGCGCATGGCTTAGGCTTCTAGCTATTATAACTTTGGCACCAATTAAAATTACTATTTTTAGAGAAAGTAGAATATTAGTCAAGAAAAGATGTACACATTAAAGAAAAAAAAGAAGAGCTTTCGGACGATTTTTTCTCACAATTTCGAGGCTAGTACATGAGAAAACGAATTAGGGCGGCACCCAAATTATGTATTTATTTGTATTACTATAGGATTTCACCTTGTTTCGCTTGATTCAATGCGACGTTTCTCTCGAAGCGAGTATAATGAGATCTACACTACGTCGCTTTACTAGACATAATAATACGTGATATAGGGAAACTGCGTTACTTTCCATGAGTATGAAGTGCGCAATATTGTTGCCCGCCGAACCATCCATGTATACATATGGATTTCATTGAAGAGCGCGGGAAAGAATTGTTGTCGAAAAGCGCAAAACTGTATTCCTGGTAGAAAATACACCATATATTATGGCCGTGTATACTATGGAATATATATATATATATAAAGGCTCGACCTCGCATATCGACTCCTGTCGATCCGCTGATCCGGTTCAGCGCGTTGTCCTCGATATCCCTGATGATGATGCGACAGAAGAAAACTAAACTGCCTGCAGCCGGTGTCTATATATAGGGACGGCATAAAAGACAGTCGAACCCTGTTTCCATTCTCATGAATGCATTATTCAATATTTACACCGTTTATGAAATCTCAAATTGTAAACGAATATTGTAGAAGCTCGCAAACGGGCCTCGCACACTTTATCCGCTTTCAAGCTTTCTTACAGCTATCGCAATTGAAGCCGTTCATATATTACTTTATAAGGCGACTTATATATAGTCCGAAAAAACGGACGGAGAAGTGAAAAGTGAAAACCGTAAAGGGTGGGAAGGTATTTCTGCATCAGAGCCGTCTCCGGAGAATAATTTTTATAGAAATTTAAACGCGGCAAATGACAGGACAGGACTGGACAAAATGTTCAGGTGGAATCTTCTCGATTCCTGATTTTATCGCTCCTTTATCCACTACTGATGTGAATATAATAATAAGCGGGCGCGAAAATAATAAATGTATTTCTCTTTTGGAATTATTTGCGTGACTATTGCTTTGAGGAATCGCTCGTGCTCGAAAAAAGTTACCTATATTACAATAAGTTGTCTGCTAATCTATATACACATGTACTTGGTGCGAAAGTAGTAGAGCATTATTTTATTCGATCACCGACACGCAGTCTAATGCACTGCGGCAGAAATAACGTAATGGTATTATAGTGCCGCTGGCGCCGGGTCAATTCCGCTGTTCACCGAATAATAAGGTACGCTGCATATAATTAAATACTGCATATCAGGGCATCATCATCATCATCATTGCGCGATGCGCGTGTATATATATATATCGCGTGAAGAGGACTTCCGAGCGCTAACTGCGAGAGATGAACAGTTGCCGAAAATTTAAGGAATTTTAAATTATTTGCGAACATCAGCACCCGGGACGCTGGCAGCTTCAAATATATATGTATATATGCTAGACGTGATTTGGAATTGGATTAAAGATACGAGGTACTCGCTCTCGCCGCCACCACCCGGAGAACAAAGAATAACGTAGAACACGCTGCACATGAAGACGTGTGCGCGGCGGCAGATATATAATACAGATATAGGTTCAGGTACATGACATTGTGTATACTCTTTTGAATTCGCCTGGAAGGAACGAAGACGACGCGTCGAAATTGAAAGAGGAAGCGTTTCTGCTGCAATACAGTACCTATATATACTTAATACATGTGTACATATACGCACATATTAGATATTATGGATGAGAAATTACATGAGGCGATAATGGGCTCTCGATAGCGGAGGGATTGCATGTCCTCTCATTTATAATAATAAAACGTACGCATAATCAAGTTGAAGCGAGATTTTAATGAGTCGCAACTCGAATTGGCACTGACACGTGAAAATCCGTGGTACATGCTCGTTATAATTATTTCTCACTCACTGCAGTGCCTGCACCTATACCTATACTCTAAATCTAAATATTAGCGTTTCACTTGACAAAGCGAGTCCTTTGCGCGTCTCTCGCGCGTTCAACCGTTCAACGAACAAAGTTATTCATTGTCTGCAATAGTTGCGACTACAACTGGCTACTGAATTCGAGCTACTTTTCAAATGATCAATACAGGCGGCCTGTATTGATCTTACCCGCGCGCACGTAACGTT
Organism: Muscidifurax raptorellus; assembly: GCA_020010945.3. Taxonomy (NCBI): domain Eukaryota; kingdom Metazoa; phylum Arthropoda; class Insecta; order Hymenoptera; family Pteromalidae; genus Muscidifurax; species Muscidifurax raptorellus. Next base: position 34,984,484 of record CM052081.1, read on the forward strand.
TATATACAGGCAGTTAAGTTGTTTCATTATATTGGCTCCGAATAAATATATATAGCGAAACTTGTCTATAATTTTATTCTCTTTATACATTCTGGTTTATTACAGTGCGATAAAGCTTGAATTTCCGATATGTTAATTTGAATGGCGCCGAGTCCGTGGATAGCAAAATCGATTATTTACACCCTCTGGAACAGTTTTCCTAAATGAATATAATGAAATGAATAAAATGATTGTGTAAGACCTATAGAGCCGCAACTGTGCGCGATTTATATTCGGCAAAAGATGCGTGATTACAGCGTTACCTGCGCAGGAACGAATTCTATATATATTTTCCGAGCGGAGCTCGTCATATTTATAACTCAATTCGACGACAATAAAATAAAGTTCTCTAGCTCAGTGTTAAACAATGCGCAGCAGAAAAAAAAACTTTGTGTGTCAATTCTTTGATATACAAAAAGTCCCTTTCCCCTAGCAGCCCAGCCCCGGCCGGAAATCCTTTGTGATATAAAAAATATCTATTTTAAAAGCTCTTTTTCGCGTGAATTTTTTTAACCGCCCGAAGCTTGTATAGAGCTACGGTATCAGCTTTCGATAGAAAAAGTGCGATAGAAATTTCACCAGGGCTGGCTGCTGTATATACTGCATCAAGGGCGCGTTCAAATGAACAATACGCTGTATATGCAACGCCATGCATATAGTATATGCTAGGACTTAAGGTATATATTTGTATATAATATTAAAAGTTTGGTTAGTCCAAACGTTGCGATGCTTATATAGCGTGCGCGTTGTTGTTTTCAATTTATCAACTGCGCGTGTATACACGAGGGAAGAAATTCGAGCGTCGAGGCGAAAAACATTCACGTTGCTGCTTCTCTCTTCTCGCCCAGTACAGTACTATTCTTGCTATATAAGTTCCTTGCATCGCTTCAGCCGGGTCAAAATTAAATTCTCTCGCAATAACTGTTTGCTTATCGAAATGAACGTATATTTTTCAGTGTTCAGGATAAACCTTGTCGATCGCTCGTTATATATATGCGCACGAGTGTGCCCGCTGCTAGAGAGCATTCGGACTGCACCTTCGATGGGAGCATCGTGACGAAAGAAGGAATAGAGCGAGATCTGCTACGGGAGTGCCAGAAAGCTCTGCCCATCGCCTGCTCGACGAATCATCCAGAGTCGAGCTCCTCGCGCCATCAGGAGTAAGTTTGCAATCAGTCTTATTAAATTTCAATCCACTTTCTCCTTTCTCATATCTCTCTGTAATCGATAAATGTTTGCATTATTTTACCATCGCAGAGATTCGCGGATTCTGGCCGGAAAGATCTCACGACGTCGGCGAGCCAAGCCCGCGAGAGCCTAATCCAGTAGGCGCGAAGAGAGCAGCATGGTGCGTGCTTCGCACAGCGGGCATTTTGTCAACGTACTTTTTGCTCGTTTGCCTCGGGGGAGTTGCACTAGCGAGTAATCTCGTCGCTCCCTCATCCAGGTCACCGGGAAAAAAGTGAGAAACACGATAAATTATATATAGGCTCAGGGCGTGACGCGCCGATCATTTCAGACGCACGAATTGACTGCGGAAAAAACAATTCTCTATTTGTCGTACGAGTCAAAAGTCTGTAGAATTAAGAGTAAAAAGACTGTCAGAACTATAATGTCGTAAGTTACATTATCCGCTGATTGACTTGAAATGCATTGCTTTTGGAATTAGCGCTTAAAAAGTTCCCGGCATGTAGCAGAAAAAAAGTTTGCAGCACTTGCTTCGCAAAATTCGCGCTCGTCTAGGAATCTTCGAGCTTCCCGCCTCCCTGCCGTCGCAACGTGCGTTCTTAACTGCATGAAATTTTCGCCTGAAGTACTCTCACGGATAAGTTTCCGCGAAATATCTCGTTTCTCGGCTTCTTCTCATCGCGTAGTCCGCCGTCATATAATATATACTTTAATTATCGTATGAAAAAAAATCCGATATTAGGATAAATTCCTTCAGTCATTGCGAAAAATTATGCTTATAGAAAGGTTATAATTATCGACGAAATCGAAAAAATATTTTAGCTTGATTCGCTAGAACTAACAAACACTCTGATCGGCCCCCACGTCTATCTTCAATGTGAAAACCCGAATGATCTATAGTGCGGGCAACTGGCGTTAACAGAGAATTCACTTTTTATCATTATACTGTTCAAATTTGTTGCACGGTCCCTATTAATGGCCAAAATAATCTTAAAAATATTAATTTGCCTCGACCATAATATTTTGCAAAATAATCGTAAATCGGTTGGAAAAGCTTCGGTAACGTTTTGCTCATTTTGTTAATGCAGATAGGTATAATAGGGACAACATGATTTTAACGATACCTCTTTATCTAGCCTAGGATATAGCTCGGCTTGTTTCCTTTGAGACGCGATATTTTCTTTTGTTTCGAGTACAAGCCGATACCGCCGAATGAAATAGTATAGAATAGAATAGAATAAATTATAGTGAACAGATAATAGAATAGATTGGTATACGGTTTTATTTGATGTAATACAAATGTTATAATAGAGGTACATCGTACATGTCCATAGTGTGCCATGCGCAGCTACCTATATATAGGTTTGAACAAGTATAACTCGTTGGAAAAATCACGCTCGACTCGCTTCTCTTTTACGATGATGCAGAACCATATTGTTATCGTTTTCTCTTTAGATTCAAGTATATAACTATAGGTCTGAGTTTGGCCGAAGGGTTGCGCAGCTACTTCGGAGGCACTTTCCGCGCGCGCAGTCAACTATCTCCTGCTCGCAGCTAAAGTTAATTGGTATCGAAATTGGCTTATTTTAATTAATCTTTGAGACCAATTCGCTAAGTTTTCTTCCAGGCTCGCGCTTAATGTTTTATGAAGTCTGTGTAAATGAGTGTAAAATAGAAAATTATAGAAAGCGTTGAGAAAATATCTGTTGCGGAAAATTGTGTGGGTATAAAATACTAGTCGTCAAGCTGCTTGCGAACATCTGAAAGCGTAAATTGCACATAATATTTATGGTGTTTATCAATAAGTAAGTGTCCGCTGATTCGCCGTTCCCTTGTTTACAAATCGGATGGGGAAATTTGCTTGCGTTGCTTTCGCTACGAATAAAGTGCGTGTCGATGCTACGTTGCACGCGCCCATATTAGCCTGCAGGTTGGAATAGTTTGTCTGCAGTAAACGAGCTTATTCATATATACTGTAAAGGCCAGGTTTTTGCTGTACTCGCATGGAATACTCGAATAGCAGCGCGGGTGACGCAGTGATTAGTACAAACTTTCGATAAAGACAAACAAATAAGACGACTAACCAATAATATGTAATACAATAAAACTTGCTCACTGTCGTCTCTCTCCGCTGCGATAAGTATCTCCTCCCTACAGGAATGCGCGAGCATGATGAGAGAGCGTCGCGCGTATATCGATCCCATCAGCTTCACTCAGCTCTGCCGAGCTCTCTCCCTCGCTCCTCATCCCCCGAACCCAGAACCATTCATCTTTCGACGCAATTATAGTATATTATACTGCAAGAAAATAAGAGTAAATATATATAGACAAAAATCAGGTTGTCAGCCACAACTTTTTGCCGTACGCGAGAGATTACTAATATTCACCTTTATTGTGGAAATATGTATCGAGAGCGTGGCGAACGAGCTTTGTTAATTTCGTCTATTTGCGCTTTGGTTATTGAAAAAAGGCATCGAATAATTTAATTTACGCAATATTATTTGTCTTGTATGATAAGGGCACACTAAGCGCCAACTTTCCGTGTTAAATCAAATGAAGATTCGATTGCGATTTTATAAAAACAACATATATTTACAATTAAATGCACCTTTTGAAGTTGACGGAAAGTACGCCTCTGATCAATGTTATACTATATATATATATATATATATATATGCATATATATATGCATAATGTAATCTGTTTGGCAAAACCTCCCATAAGAGCAATGTATCTCATCTCAGTACAATTATTTATATTCCAATTTTCGCCACCAGTCGAATCCTCATACGATTTAGCATGAAAACTTGACGCTAGTTTTCCCTTGCCAAGGCGAATTGTTAAGGGGATGTCGGAGATAAAGTGACAGCGTAGTAAGTAGCCTCAGTGACACTAGCTCCCGCTGTAGTTTTAATTTTTTAATTTTAATGGTTCTTTGGTACATTCATTTTATAATAGGCTATATTCTTAGAGAACAGCTTCACCTCGTTTAGGAGTTATCGATATCGCAATTCTAATGCTACGTCGCAAAAACACACACGGTGTACCATGGTTCACACGAGTTTCCGTTACTTTAGTATATAAGAGGAAGGGCCGTTCAAGAGCGATTTTTTCCCCAAAATACGTGGTACAACGCCATGACAGCTCGACGTATAGTCATTTCTGATGGTGCGTTCGTCAACTTTTTTTCTCACACCGATGAGCCTTATGGTCTAGCCCGCCATAACCAGAGACCAGTCCGGCGCACAAGCTCATGCAATGCACACGCTATGCCGTCGCATGGCTTCTCAGAAGGGTCTATTCCTCGATCAGTCGTCCTCGCACTTTACATTTTTCATCCTGTCGAATGATGTTGTCTACGTGGCACCCATACGTATATTTCGAAAACGCCCGCGCGGCCGAACACGTCCCCCTATTTGTTACGTTGGTTCAAAATTTGCACGGGCGCTGTCGCGCTCGTGGCCAATCTAGGAAACACGTGACTGCTGCCAACTAACTTATACGAGCAGAGTAGAAACTAAAAAAAGTATTTACCTATAACAACATTCTACAAAAAATTACTATTTTAACTGTTTTTAAAATAACTATATCTATAGGACTTTGTCAGTCGCACTAAATTAATAGCATAAAAAAAATGAAAAATTATATTTTTTTTTGAAAATCTACAATTTTTGATACATCTGTAATAAAGCAGTTATAAATAACAGATATATAATATACGCATACCACTTGTTTAATTTGAATATGTATAAAATAAATGGACTTTAATCGTTAAGTAGAAACGAATTATTGTTTGTAGGTGACGAAAAGCCAGGATTCCGGTGGCTAGCCGTTAACCGCTCGCAACAGAAAGCCCAGGATGGCCCTTCAGTGGGATAAGCTCTCGCCGGCCGAGTTTCAACAACTTCAGGATTTAGCAGCCTGTAAGTATATACCTACATACTATATTTTGATGCGCCGGCCGTTCTAATGTATTACAGTCAGTCGTCTGCTGCTGCTGCACGCTGTTAAAAGTAAATTAAGCTACCGCAAAATAGTTTCCAATTATGAATAGTTAATTATGAAATCTTCTAGTCTCCGTGAGCTAGGATTTGGTGACTCGCTTAAATTATTTCTTCTATGTACTAATATCTAAATAACAGACGAAGCCCCTCTGATTATCTTGATGTTTGAAATGAAGCTTGAATTAACTCTCTCTTCCTCTACTTGGCTCTCGCTAATTAGAGCTAATAAAAAATTCCACCATTCTCTGTTTCGCAGACTCGTCGAGAAAGCTGCAGGATGTACTCCTGGAATTCTGCGCGGCCTCGACACCGGGAGGTATCCCAAAATATCATCCGGACGGGGTAAGTGAGTCTTTCTCTGTCGTTTTGTCAATCAGCACGTATAATATATAGAACCGCAGCATTTGCGTTTAAAAGTTTTGATCGGTCATCGGTGGAGCCGCAAATATATGCATAGATATAATGTGTATATATATAGAGTTCAGACGCAGTTTGTGCCTCATTGCATACTTGTATGTATCTGATAACTTATATCCACTTGAGCTGCGCGGCCGATAAAATCGAGCTCCACGCGCCAAAAGAGTAGAAGAGAGACTAACAGAGAAGACGCGCAGTATAGAGGCAGAGGAGCTTCTGCTATTCCGTTTAATCGTCGCTTCGGGGGCCGTTAATACTACGTGTGCCTGTGTGTGTATAGGTATAAGTACTTGCGCGCGCGCCGCGAGCGTGGCCGATCGAAGAAGAAACGACGGGACACTCGAGAAGCAGAGCCTCGTGTCTCTTGATTATATCTAGCTGTGAAAAGTAAGAGAGGAGAGAAGTGGCATCGATGCAGAAGTTAAGAGCGCAAGTGGAGGCAGCCGAGACTATATAATAGCTATACTATATTATTATTGTTATATAGAGTTTACGACCGTTTTATTCCTGCTTCTGGAAAAGCGTGTTTCATTATATATGATTCTTATCGCCTACTCATCATCGGCATCTTATTACCGATCACAATATACCTATAATATTATATTGTTATTACTTCGATCACTTATTGTTTCGTAGAAACTAAGGTAAACTGGAGCGTAGTTGCAAAATCCAGCAGTACGCTCCCTCAGTGAGCCCATATTTGTCCTTCGGAGCTAGGCAACAATAATTAATAATCGAATCTCTACTTATGGATAATTCATTGAGAAGTTGTTCCAAGCCCGCTATTCATGATTGAGTACAGAAAAAGTTGGAGCGTACAAAATGTAAAAGCAAGCATAATTTCAGAAATAATGGATAATATCTTTTCCAAGAAAAGACGCCGCGTCATTTGAATTTCCGCACATGCAATAGGCTCGTGTCTGAATTCAACCTGCTCTGTGAAACCTGTGCGCAAGGACAATCGGATCATAACATACATTATAACAGAGAATCTGAAAACAGCCGTAAGGAATCAGGATTTTCCTCTTATATTTAATGAAATTGCCATGCGCGACGTGTCCCTGGCTTCCGCATCCGACAGAAAGTGTCGATACGCGTAATATTCATCGCAATGCGCGATGCAGCGGGCGCCGATATCAAAGGAAAGTACATAGGCGGAGAGAAGGAAGCCGAGGAAGAAAGCGCACAGAGCGCGGCCCAGTTGCGGAGGCAACGCTGCGGCCGCGAGAAAAAAGCAAACAATGAACCAGCTGTCAAAGCCAGACAACTCGTCCGTTTTTCCTGCGGCTACTATATATATATATATATATGTATACATATAGATGTGTGTTAATAAATCGGACGATAGAGGGAGGGTTAGAGGGAGGCTAGGAGGGCGGGACAAAGGGAGGAGTGGAGATTGGAATCATGCAGCGGATGAATCGTTTGTGCACTTGTGCAGTGTACAAAGTGTATACATATGTCATGTGTGGACCGTCGCACGCATGCGCGCACCTATAAATGCAAGAGCGCAAAGCACATTGCTGCCGTTACATGCAATCTATCAAATAGTGCGCTGTCGCCTCGTTTTCATATTATATGCGCGCAATTTCCAATGCTCTCATCTGTATATAAATTGGATACGCAAAACTTCCATGTTCAATGCACGCATTATTCTATTTATTATGTAAATCTGAGCTGACCGAAATACCTAAGGGGTTGTACAAGTTAAAAACTCTGTTTTTATATTACATACAACTTTTTAAATACATCTTCTAATGCAAAAGCAGGTCTGTAATGTCCTAGTAATAGGATAAATGAATCATTCACATCACACGCGTGTAACGCATCTGTGGATGGCGCCGACGTAAACCGAGCTGCGTCGTTATTAAATTTTGGCGTTGATCGTTTTGTCAAAATAGACACATGGAACGATGGGACTGGGGAACTCTTCTTTCAAGCTCGGTTTTATTTTACCTGTATAAACACGCAACGCTATATAATTGTTACGAATAATAAAGGGAGTTTTCATCTCGGCGCGGTACTGCACTTATTTTAATAAAAGTTAACCCGCGAGTTGAACAATGGCTGTTTGTCGTGTGACGCGTGTCGAGGAAAGTTGCTTGCCTCTCTCTCTCTCCCCTCTCTCTCTCTCTCTCTCTCTCTCTCTGACTCCCTTGCATACAGCCTATATTTAGCAAGTTAAATAATATATAAAAACTAGAATTTCTGAGACACGAGCCATTCATGTCAGATAGTTATTGTTCGGGAAAATCCAGCTCAAATATATCTTTAAAATTCTAGGTTGTTCGACTATATTGGCAATGGGAGAAAACCTTTATTAAAAACATATCGAGGCTGCGCATGGCTATATATGCGGAGATAAGGATATATGATAATATAAGCTGTATATAGCTTATCTATACATTGAAAATATATATACATGAATATCATCCGCAGACGCACGAGGTAGCTAGCTGAATCGAGTTATAGATCGAGAGGAGGAAATGCTCCAAGAGCATAGAAAAATAGGAATAACGATGAAATAAGCGCCTGGTCGCGCGCATAAAGGAAGAAAAAATGAACAAGGCCAGCGCAAACTCATCTGGAAATAAAGCACAGTAGGCGAGATAAGGCAGGCGGGTGGAAGATTTCGGCGAGGACGAAGTTAATAGAAGTATATATATATATATATATATATAAACGAACTCTCGAAGGCGGGGTCGTGCTCCTGACGTCACCGTCAGCTTGGTCGTCTCTCCGCGCGGACTCGCTCCAACGGTGAGACGACGCATTATACGAGTGAAAAGGAAGGCTGCAAAAGAGAAAGAGACGGCGCACAGGGACGAGTAGCACTGCGGCAAAGCATCAGAGTGCAGTCAGTGCACGCAGATCATTTATTATATACGCAGATATGCGCAACTGAATAAGCCATTGGTACAGTTTGCAGGGACTCGAAAGTATTTATGCATATACTAACGCTTGTATATATATTAGAGAAAGCCTCCTGTGTACGCAAAGGGAATTTGCGAAACACGAAGGCAATGCGACTCTTATAGATTTCCGAGAGCTATTGCCAAAATAAATTGTCGTAAAAAACGGAGGAAATCTCAGAACGTGCAAATCAGTTGCCAAGTCAATAATACATATATAAAAAACTAACCAATATGCCGCAAACCTGAGCCCTGCTGAGAAGCGGGCCACAAAGGTTTATTATACTAGCTCTCGTATACTCTCTTAAAGTAAAAAAGTGAAAATTTCACTTTTCTTATTAGTGAAATAATTTTCACTGTTGAAAAAGTGATTATTTCACTGTTTCCAATCGCTCAATTATTTTAACTACCAAAACAGTGAATATTAACTTCGAAAAAAAGTGAATTTGAATCACTATTTAAGCAGTTAACTGATTTGCCCGCGCAGGCGCGACAATATCAAGATGGCCGCCGGTGCGGAGCGTCAGTTGGGCTTACGACGAGCGCTTGCGCTTGCGCGCAAGAAACCCAACCTTGCACGCGTCTTTTTGGCTTTGAGCACGCTCGCGGACGAGGCGCGTGTTCATCCGACAATAATACTTTCGTTATAACTCAACGGCGTCAACTCGCTTTTTTTGAAGTGTACTTAGTGCTTTTTTGAAGTGTACGTAGTCGTTTGACTGTATTGGCTCTTCAAGACGAAAAACTTGCATTGTTTCGACTGGAGAATCAGTGTATCAGGACTCTACGAGTGCACTCGCGCGAGAGAAACGTAACCCTTGACGTGTCTGTTTGGCTTTGCGCACCTCTTTCCGGCTACTTATATTTTCGACATCTATGCTGCTAAAAAATTGGTAAGTTTATCTCTTGAATATTTGATTACTGTGTAATACATTCGATTAGAAAATTAGATTGCATTGATGTAAATTTTTAGTATTTAAACTAACCTAACCTACCCATATACGTGTAATACTACATGTGATTATTTTCTGTTATAGATTTTAATTTCTCTGACACAATGGATAAATTGACAGACCCTACTGAATTAAGCAATTACTTGAAAAGCTTAATAAATGATCAAACAGCTGTTCAACAGTTACAAGGTGAGATATTCTTGTACATGCATCAAGATTTTGTTTTTTCGAGTACTCTATTTATTACATTATTAGCATACTATGTTCTAAAATCATTTTTAATTTTTGTAAATATAGATAGTGAGAGAATAACTATTAATTATATTAAAATACAGTTAGCATACAAAGAGTATCTATGCGTGTATGTGTGTATGGCAGATATATGATGCGTACCTTGCGCATGTTCAACTGTGTGTATATAGAAGTGTATCTGAACTAATTAAATTTATTCCGAATAATTGATCGTATTTTTAGCTTACACGAAATAACTTTATGGGCTTGTTGAATAAAAATATAACAAGCTCAATAAAAAAATAATAATAATTAAACTCAAATAATAATTACACAAATTAGACCTTTTTGACATTGCATATTCATAAGCTCATAAAGTTATTTCATGCAAGTTGAATAAACTTTACATGCGTTTGAATTTTCTGACAAGCCATTGTGATATCTCCCTTCTATTACTGAATATTCATACCCAGAGGTCACTCTGGCACCTGGACATTGTGTGCAGGATAACAGTGCATACACTCTAGTGCAAGTCACCCTGAGACTTGGGCATCGTCCACAGGGGGTAATGAATAAGCTGAGCTCTCCCTCAAAGCTGGGTTGTTAACACACATGTTTTTATATGAAAATAATACAAAAAATTATAATATTTACCTTACGTCAATATTTTTTTTATATTAGTTCGTGTGTGTGCGTGCGTGTGTGCGTGCGTGCGTGCGTGTGTGTGTGTGTGTCTGTGTGTGTGTGTGTGTGTGTGTGTGTGTGTGTGTGTGTGTGTGTGTGTGTGTGTGTGTGTGTGTGTGAGTGTGAGTGAGTGTGTGTTAACAATCTTGACTCGAAGACGATGAATTGTCGTTGACCCTGAATAATTAACGAATCGTTAACCCTGAGTTAATCATACCTGAGCATCATCTACAGTGAAATAACCTTATTCTCTAATATTTATATCATTTCGCGGAGTGCTTTTATGTAAAAAAATCTGACAATTTTTTACAGATAACTTTGTATGGCTTTATGACTTCCGTTACAAATTTTGAATGAATCCTTATGAATTTTGAAGCTTGTTAAATGCTTGTTATTGTAAATGGCGTGGTTAATCTTGTATATCGTTACCCATTATAAATTATTTCACAAGGTTTTAATTTAAACAAACATTATAGAACACCTCAATTGTTTTCTCTGCTTAAATTTGGTACCTGGAGGATTGAACGAATTAGCTCAACACTTTCGAAGTACACATGGCATTACGCTAAATCAAAGTTTACCTAGAACTGGTTATGTCTGTGCTCAAAATGGTTGTCAACAAAGTTATGTTCATTTTTATGATTTGAGGAAACATATCAAAAAGAGACATTTAAATGATGTGAATCAAGAACTAAATGAAGTTATAGATAATGAATATCCCGAAAATATTAATGATGAAGATGAAATTCCCCAAGAATTGGAAGTTAATGTAGAAAATGAAGATGAACCTATTGAAGATCAATTGAAAATGTTCGTAATAAGAATGATTGGTCGACTTCAATGTAATGGTTCCTTAACTGAAACTATGATGTCAAATTTTTTGACAGAATTTGATGAAGTTTTACATTATTTACGAAACTTTCTACAAAAAGAAATTCTTTCTAAATTGAGATTAGGTCAAATAATAGATCAAGATTTGAAAAATGATGTCCAAAAGTTGCTTCAATTTGATAGTCCTTTTGACGGTCTTCATACGTGGAGCCAGCAGAAACAAGCTTTAACTGATCATTGCAGATTTATTGAGCCTTCAGAAATACCCTTAGGAATGCGTGAAGACAAGGTGTATGACAAGGAAATAGACGATTATGTTCGTAAGCAAATAATGGAATCATATCAGTATGTTCCAATAATAGAAGTTTTAAAAATGGTTTTAAAAAATAGAAATGTCAGAGAATTAATAGCTGCAGAAGAACCCTCAGCAGACGGTTATTTATCATCGTTTGTTGATGGTCTTCATTTTAAAAATCATGCATTTTTTCAGAGATACAAGCAAGCTATCAGAATAAAATTGTACTACGACGAACTGGAAATAGTAAATGGTCTTGGATCCAAAACAGGCGTCCATAAATTGGCTGCTTTTTATTATGAAATAGACAATCTTCCTCCTCATATGAATGCTGATTTAGGTAGCATACACGTTCTTCTTTTATGTTCACATGTTAATATTATTCATTTCAAGTTTCAAAAAGTTCTTGAACGTTTTATGATTGACCTTGCCTTACTGGAGTCTGAAGAAGGTATTGTTTTTGATTGCGATGGTGAAGATTTTGTTCTTCGTGGTTCGTTAATGGCTTTTTGTGGCGATGGCTTAGCTGTACATGAAATTTACAATATGCTAAGTCCATCTGCAAATAATTTTTGTCGCATGTGTATGTACTCGAGAGCAGATTTACATGCAGGAATTTTAGAAAAAGGTGTACGTAGAACAAAAGAGCTTTATGATGAACATTTAGAATTACTTAGAAGCAGAAATTTTTCTGATGCATCGAAAACAATCACTGGATTGAAAGGGGATAGCATATTAAATAAATCGAAATATTTTCACATTTGTAATAATAAAGTGTTTGACATAATGCACGATTTTCTATGCGGAATATGCCCGATGGTAGTGAAACTAGTTCTTCACAGATTCATCGTTGAAGATGCATTTTTTGATGAAAATTATTTAAATACAGCAATTCTTTTTTTTAACTACGGATATGTTGAGAGAAAAAACAAACCGTCTCCAAACTTTACTCGCCCAATGCTTAATAGAAAAGACCATACATTAAGTCAAAAGGCGATGCAAATGTGGTGTCTCGTTAGAGCTTTGCCTTTATTATTATCTGCGAAGATAGAAGAAGATAACGATTATATGGAACTTATACTCTATTTATTGCGCATTATGGAATTTGTATTTGCACCGAAATTGACTTCGTCATTGTTCAGTTATATTGATGAACTAATAAAAGAGTTTATCGAAACTTTTCGCTCATTGTTTCCTGACATAGACTTAATAAATAAATTCCATCACTTAATGCATTACACTGAGTGCATACAATGGTCTGGACCATTAACAATTTATTCTTGTATGAGATTTGAAGCTAAACACGGATCAATTAAATTACGTGCACAAAATGTCTATAACTTTAAAAACCCGCCAAAAACTCTCTTAAAAGTATGTCAGTGTGTTCAAAGTGCTAAGTGGGGTGCCGGTGACGTACCGACATATCGTTTTAAAATTGTTTCTGGAAAAACAATATTTGTCTCAGGTGCAACCAGCAGGCTACAATTAATAAATATTGGTTATAGTGATGATGATTATGTTTTTTCGGCTAAGTCTGTCTTTATCAATGGAATTGAATTCCGTAAAGGATTGTACATAGTTCTTCAAAAAGCATCCGCATTATATCAGTATCCAATATTTGGAAAAATTGAAGAAATTATTGCACTAGAAAATGAAGCAATCTATTTTTATGCTTCAGTTTATAAGACACTTTTATTTGACACAGCATTTCACGCATATCAGATAGAATTCGATCCTGATGAGGAATCACACGAATTTATTGAAAGAAATGACCTCCAATTTTATAAAACCTTTAGCGATTGGAAGAAACCGAGTAGTACTGAGATGTACATTAGCCTACGTCATATTATATTATGACGCCGTGTGGAGGGTAAGATTGTGTACAAAACGTTGCTTGTTTGGTGAATGTAAACAAAATGTAAATTATCATACATTAATATCACGCATGTCTTGTTAAATAATATTATATTTTAAGACACATTTAGCCTTCATGTCATTCATTGTTCTCATTCAACATTACTTAAATGCAAAGCTTTTATTTATGATTTATATATTACAAGCGCTCTTATTAAAATATAAATAGTGATTTATATTTTCCTATTACTACTTATTTAACTACTTGGTTTTTCTCTTACAATACTTTATAATAAATCTTCTTAAGATCTTCTATGCTTTAAATACTCTTAAACTCGATTACGAATTAGTGTTTTTGCACTGCTTGTCATTGGTATTTTTTTCAACAAAAAAAAATTAAATTAATTGTTCGTACATCATCAGTTTTATAATATTAAATTATTATTATTATTGGTTATAATTTTAATGGAATGGCGTGGAATTTCTAGCCTTTGGTTATACAGTTATTTTTATTCTGTGGTAATGGGTTATAATTTCGGTGGAATGGCCTCATAATTTGAATAATTATGAGAAAAAATTTAATTATTTGGTACATTATTATAATTTTATGGTATCAAGTTATCGTTATTATTATTATTATTATTATTATTATTATTATTATTATTATTATTGGAATGAACTGAAAATTCATGTGGTATTTAATTATAATTTTGAATGGTATTGTACTGTATTAATTTTTTTATTTTGAAATAAGTTATCTCGGAAATAAACGGACGTCTATGCCAAACTTGAAATTTTTTTTATTCATTGTCATACCATTTGCATATTTTTTTTGTAAAGTATTATGAAAATAAATAGTTTTTTAAAATACTAAGCATTATTATCATCAGTTGAAGATTCAAATTAGGCACTAGATAACGTAGGAATTCCCGAGATATTAATAAATAATGTCATTGTTCACATTGTTTTGTGAACGATTATATATTTGCATACAATATAAAATTACATTACTTTACATAATGGACCTGCATGAAATTTATATTAATTCCTTTTTAAATTATTATTTATTTCATTAATTATTTATTCAAGTTTTTGTTTTTGATGCTTATACATTTTTTATATTTTAGAATGTAGTGAGAATTCATTAATATATTATTTTTATAGATAATGGCATAAATGGAATTAGTTTCCTTGAATTAACGCAGGAGGATTTTCTTTTTATGAAAATTAAACTAGGGCCAACAAAAGAATTATTAAGAATAATTGAAGCTGAGAAAAGGAACGCTCCCGTAAGTTTTTATTTCAAGCTGTTTTCAAATTTTACATTTTCTTATTTTACAGTAGTAGAGTATATATAATCTTACATTAAACGCATTTTTTACAGATTGTTTTAGCTGGCAACTATTGCATTCAACAAGATGGTTCTTTAAAACGGGAGAGTTCAGAAGATAACTTAAATGACGAAAATACAAGCTTGTCTTTAAATTCAAAAAAAAGGAAAGTTGATGAAGATTTAGCTTTGGCTGATAATTTATCACCGTTATCTGATGACCTTAATGACGAAGAAAATGCTGTTCCTAAGTCCTTGCGAATTCCAAAAATTTTGGAGCCAAAGAAGATACCTCGCAATCCATTGACGCCAAAAAATTATATACAAGAAACACGCACCAAGGGTCAAATCCGTACTTCTCCTGTTGCACATTCTTCCAATACGAATCCGAATGAACCAATGAGAAAGGAAGAGTTACCCAAAAATAATTTTTTGGTGTCAAGGGAACGGGATGATTTTACGGTAATTATATAATTAGTACAAGGAGAGTTTGCACACTTTAAATCATGGATTTGGCTATAACTGTAGAATTATCCCTGGTTAATTTTCATTTCAAGTTATATGTATAAATATGTATTTATTATACACTTAAACATTCTCAAATTCAAAGGGTGTAAATTTAATGCAATAAAAATTGCAGTGTAATATTTTATATTTAAATATCCTTTTGATTTTTTATGCAGCGCTATGAAACCATCGAGATGACTTTGAAAAGGCACCCTCAAGGAGAAGAAGTAATAAATGCTGCACGAACTATTTTAGGAAAAAAAGACAGAACACTGCTAGTGAGAATACTGATTGCAGAGCTTGTGGCTACACATAATGATAATTAGTACGTAAATATAAATATTTATTATTATTAATAAATGAACTTTTAAAGGTACTATTTTGATTTAACTATTATATAGCTATCCTCCTGCAAATGCGCTAGAAGGTATGGCCAAAGCTCTAGTAAAGGAATTTCCGTTATTAAAACAGCCAAATACTGAAAAAGGATATGTAAGTTACATGTTATTTGTAAATTTTTAAAAATATACATCGTATTTTATGTAAACTATGCATTAATATTTTTAAATTATTGATATTGTAGGAACATTATTACGATCCTTTGACCCATAGAGGGTTTTTCCTGTTCCGTTTATTAACAATGCGTAAGCATTTGGATGTGTCAAAAAAAAAATATAAAGGAGCTGCGAGAAAGATGACTTCTCGACTTTCTTCTAATACTGAAAATTCTGAAAAACTTTCCGATAATTTGAGCAAAGACGAATTATTAGAAAAGGTAATAATTACTCATATATACAGAAAAAAATCTCTACTTGTCCCTATTTTATATCGGAGCATTTATTGTAAAATTCCTGTTTAACAGTTTTTATGTAATAATTTACAGATTAACTTTTTGAAGTTTACTCATCCAACACGAGAGACAAAGTCAGATATAACTGAAGGTATGAAAGTCACGTTTCCTGCAAGAAAAAATTGGATACATTCAGAATCCCCAAATATTGTAGCTATAATTGAGCAATATCCTCGTCTCATTGATTTTAATGGATTATTGGTAAATATAATTCTTTATTTTATTAGTATGTAACTCCTTACACTTACAGTAAAACATCTAATTATTACTACTTATTTATTAAAACTTCTTATTGCAGATTGATGTCGATTTTGAATTAGAGTTTCCTGGCAAAGGTAAAAATTTCATTTCAAAATTTCCAGCAATTTATGTTCCAAGAATTTTGAAGTACACAAAAGCAAGCAATCCTCTTTTACTACAAAAATACGGTTATATTCCAGATGGTAAGTTGTGTCATTTATATTTTTGTATAAATTTAACAAATAACACTAGCATTTATAAAAATAAAATACACTATAAAATAAAATTTCAAAAAAATAACCTTAAGAGATATAAAAAATTTGTTATGAACTTAATTATACATTAATACTTATATTTCTACTTGCAGACAATCTAAAGGCTTTATTAATTTTAACCGAATTGATTCCTACGTCAAATGCAGGCAAAAAGTCAAAAGGTGGCAGAGTAAAATCATCAAAAACTTCGACCAAGGAAGTAGCAGTTAAAATCACACCTCAAAAGTGCTTGTTGGAGTTTGTTTCCGTAAGTATAATTATGTTTCAATATAATTTAATTTTTATTTGCACATTAATAAGAATTTTGTTTCGTATATATTGTAGGATGTTGAAAGCGTCCAAGATTTTTCTAACCAAAAAAGACAGAAAATGGGTACACCCATTCAGCCTTATATAGTTGCCATTCAAGGGCGCAACACTCTACAATTTCAAGTTCAAGGAGATGGATGTATTGTAGCAAGAGAACAATCGAGAGAAATAATTCCTTCATTTGACCTTCTTTTTAAGATTTTTTATGTTTTTAATCTCACGTACCCGGTATCACTAACCAACTTTTATCTCTTTATACAAGTTTTTATTTATGAATTACAAGGCAAGTGCCCTGAAAGTGTTTTGTCATTGTACACTGCATTAAGTTCTATTGACAAACAAGCAGATGCTGAACATAGCAGCACTACTTCCGAAGAAGAAGAATAAAAGCACGATTAAATAATTTTAACAATTACATTTTTTATTTATTTCAGGAATCCCTACCTCAGAACAAAACTCTTAAAAATATATATTTTGATTCAGTGTACATAAAATTGCACTTTACGCATTTGCTGAATTTTGAAAAGCTGCAATTTTCGATCCTGGAATCAACATATCATTAGCAATATGTGCGTATGTACTATTCACTAAATTAAAAGTGAATATGTGATATGCGATTGGAATAAATCAACTATTTTTTAAGTGAACATTCACTGTTCAAAAAGTGAACATTCACTGTTCAAAAAGTGAACATTCACTGTTCAAAAAGTGAATATTCACTGTTCAAAAAGTGAATATTCACTATTTTAAAAGTTAATTGACACTAATTAAAAAAGTTAATTTTTTCACTATTTCAGAAAGTGAATATTCACTATTTGCTAGTGACCGACTTATCACTATTCCAAAAAGTGACTATTCACTGTGAAATAGTGAATTTTCACTTTTTTACTTTAAGAGAGTAGGCGGTACTGCTCAATTATATATTATTATCCTCGTGCATGCAGCGCGCCTGGAAAGATTAAAAACTTTTTTGCCTTATTTTCGCCTTATTCACCGATGCGCTCTATATAGTATATTTTATTCTTCCCGTTAAACTCAATACTTGAGAGCTCGTAACTGTTAATGGTCTTGTAAAAAAAAATTATCTGCTGTAGAGTTGCACTATGTGTAACGCAGAAATAATCTGTGGATTATACTGCGTTACTCGCCGCTGCGGCTGCTTATCATCGAAACGCAGTAGAATAACCATTCGCTGTGGTCAGACATGAAGTTGCAAGACGCTCGTGCAGCGTATCTCTCTTTCTCGTATATCATTCACATTAGCTAAGAAATTGGTCCTTCAAAACACACAGAGCACATAATCATAAATATTATATTATATTTCAAATAAATTTAATTATTGATAACAGTTTGTTGAAAAAATGTACTTAAGATTCATATTGTCTCGATTTGCCAGTCGTGGCTCAAACGGTACGAGTACAAAGCTTAAATACATTGTATATATATATATATTTTTTTTTATTATTTCTTTTATAAAAAATGCATAACGAATAGTGCATTTATATTGTCATCTGCAAATGAGAATAAACTTCTGTCGCTCGATCGATCGTTCATCCTCCGGCACACATCGTTATTCGCTTTACGTGCTCGCTTACGTATAACCATCAAAACATATGTGGTTATAAACAAAAGCCAGATCGAGACTGCACCAATACACAAGTTGCTTCATTGTATTGATTAAAAAAGTTTCAAACTATTTCTTGGGTTGAACATTAATCTGAGTTATTACCTGAGTATAAATTTACAATATACAGTTTATTATAAACAGAAAGTACAAGCATAACGTCGTGATAATTGGGCTGTCACATGTAGACACCTCTCGCGTGAGAGCGCTCTGAAGGTGACAACTAATCCTAAATGAACCAACAACTTCGAGATATATGAAAGGCGCACGAGCGGCGGAAAAATGAATTTTGGCAAGAGGGAGAGGAGAAAAACAGGGTCACAACGTCACAAGAGATGCCGCCGCGTGCACACAAACACACACGCGTCACTCTCCTCGACTCAACACTCGAGCTGCTCGAGTTTATATATATATGTATATAGCATGATGTGCAGCGCGCAACTACTTGTGTGTGTATATATATAGGGAGAGAATGTGTTTGTCTCGTCGCGAAACCAAAGAGGATGTGTAGTTCCAGCGCTCGGCGAGAGGCTCGAATGACGAAAAACAGTGAAATAAAGAGGTGATCTCTCTCTCTCTCCCTCTCTCTCTCTCTCTCTCTCTCTCTCTCTCTCTCTCTCTCTCTTTCTCTCGTGTGTCCACCGATAAATTGCCTGTCCGTTCGATATCGACTTGCACGATTGATATAGTACTGCGCACACTGCCATCGCATCGGTATATAAATAACCCATAGTTCGATAAATCAAATCCCTCCAAAGTCAATCCAAAGCGCGCATCTTCCAATTACCGACGCATTACTGCGCTACACACTCAAGGAATCGCGCAGTCAAACGCGAACGTCCGTCATCGGTATATAATTATTTACATATATGCATACTTATATATGCGCTACACGGCGCATTTGACATATATAAAAACGACTGTCTGACTATAAGGCGTCGTGCAGGCTTCGTGCCCTCGGTATTATCCTTGGGGAATTCATCCCCCTCCCTTATAATACTTTTCCTCTATAGCTACTTTGGATTTCCCCGTTTTCAACTCGCCTCGCTTCTCCGCTACTGATGCTGCCCCTCCGTGCGTATGTATCTACTATATTATAATATTATATGGGTGTACTTAAGATCGATCTTTCTTATCGCGATGCACCATTCGCTTTTATTGGATACGGAAGAAAGGCGGACTTGCAGGTCATCTACGACTGCGTGTATGTGTATATATATGTAAGCTTCCAACTTATTGTATATATATTATTCGTGCGAGCAGGGTAGGCAGTAATCGATTTACCTAAATTAGCGAATCACAGGCGCGTGTACTTGTTTTGGAGATAATAAGCTTTGCTCTTTTTATATAGCACGAGGGTGAGGCGCGTTCGACTCAACTCGTATGTGCTGACACCGTATACTATTGGCCAAGTCCATAGTATCTTTCTCTCTCTCTCTCTCTCTCTCTCTCACTCTCGTGGCGGCTGGTGCGACGCTGCTGCCCTCTTATCATAATTATATACTATACGGAACACGTATATATAAGTCGGTGCAATCGGGGGATGAGACGCCTGCAGCGGAACGGCACACAACTTTATCTGAAACCGATGAAACAGCTTAATATACTTATACTCTCAGCTATATACCGATACCTGCATATTGTTATGCACTCGCTCCGCTCATCAGCAATCAAGTGGCAGTGGTATTTTTTTTAAATCGACAATGGAAATCGCGTCAATTTTATTATTCGTTAAAAGATCATTGAAAGCGATTTATCGAAACTTTTGAAAAAGATGAAACATTTAAAAAAGATAAAGAGAGGGTTCGTAAAAAAACGCAGTGCTATACCAGAGCGACTTTTGACCATTCTAGTCTTATATGATTATAATGTCGCGCGCGCTCGCGATCCGCTCTACGTCACCATCCCCATGGAAACGCGCTTTGGGAGCTGTCTGACGTCACGGGCAGACCTGTTCCTCAGCGTGGGGTGTGCGTGTGCGCGTATGCGTGTGTGCGCGCGCACTCGAAGGGAAAGAGGTCGCTGCACCCTCCGCCGCGGAGCGAACGCGTGACGTCACGAGGAGGGAGGCGCGTCGACGTGTCGTTGTCGTCGTCCGATTGTACGATGCGCACGCGACTTTTGGAAGGACTTTTGGAAGGAAGCCTCTTCTCTTTGCAGCGCGGTACGAGATTGCTAAAGAGCTAGGATATACATGAAGCTTCCGAGATAGCTTCGTTTCGCTTTGGTAATTGGATTAATGTATAAAGAACTGAGAGTGCATCAGCTAATTGGTATGATTATAGTTATGACTGACCATACACTCACTGCTTGTTCTATATAATTGATGCATTTCTCGCGTTACCTTGCGCACTTGCGCTGCTTCTTGCCTCAATTTTGCGCGTCTCGATTAGCATGGTCCTCTGCGAAGCCTGCACATAAGTAGAGCTTCGAGTAGTTGCGGGCCGGCCTAATGAATGCGGATTGCGCTGACTTTGCAATACCGGCATGAACACGAAGATAAATCTTTTTTTATAGGCTCGCAACTACGTATGTACGGGCGGCAAAATAATTATGCCGCCGTCGAGACAAGGGAGTAAAAGCCCTCGTCCTGATCGAGCTGATATATCTACCTAATCATATGGCTGTTTGTTTAAGTACCTATACAGGCAAAGCCAATTAATCCGCACTTGGATTAGAAAAAGGATATACGCACAAGTCGCACGATTTAATGATGCTGCCGAAAAAGTGGTAAAAAGTAAAGTTTTCGAATCAGGGAATAACTGCGCGCTCGAACGATGAATTTCAAAGGGCGCATTTATTTAAAGTTTTCGGAGCGAACGATCCTGCTGAAACCCCGTGTATATGTGTATATAGGCGTGCGCGCACGCACAAAACGACAATGCGCCGGCGTATCGTGCATCTGCTGCTTATGAATCGACAATAGAGACAATAAAAGAAACAATAGCCATAAAGTATGGTAAGGTTTATGCACTGCTTTCGGATAATGAATCAAGTAGACTATATAGCTAGTCCGAGTGCAGCAACTATAAATACATTCCCGCGCTAATACTATATTACATCATAATAGAAAATTGAACACGAGTATAGTTGGTACGCCTACTTATCGCCGGGACACTATATATATTATAGACTACACTTATTACACATAACAATCCAGTTCGTTAAGCTGCAGGCGAGTTTAAAAAAAAAGAAGCGAGCGTCTGCGTAAGTCGATATAACGTACGGCAAAAAAGAAGTTACATGTATATAATATATAATGCGTGCAGCGAAATGGATATAACGAAGATGACGGGGGAAGAAGAAGAGAAAGAAGAAGACGGAGAAGGCTGCTTATTATGTTTGGACAGGGTATGGGATAGGCCGCACGCTCTATATATTAGAAGTTTAATTGAAGCTAGCAGTCCCACATGCACACACACGCGCGTGTATATGTATATATATATATATATATATATACACGTAGCTACAAAATGATCAAGCGCTATCCTTGGTAAACTTAAATTGTTGACACTACGCTCGCGACATTCTTTCAGTGTAATGGAATTCTCTCATATAAATGCCAAAGGGGTGCGGAAGAATTTCCAACGATGAGCATGATATTTCTTATCTCGCTTTGGTCATGAAAAATTGTTATCTGACATCATATTTTTCTCCCTCCTCTCTCTCGCTCTCATACGGTATGTATACGCTACGCATACCCCTGCCACAATTGTTCTTGTCTGTGTGCCTCTTATTCAAGCGTAATTCTCGTCTGATATAATATATGTAATATCATTTTGAAAGACACTTTTGTTCAGCTAAATTATTTCACATCACAGATACAAACTATCCAATGGGAAGGCGCAGTAAGCAAATTCATCATTTTAAATTTACAGACCCTTTATAAGGGTTTTAATCCTTCGTGCAATGCCTAAATCGCAGTGGCTACTCTTTTGCAGCGTATCCAAATAATATTATATTACTATTATCTTAATTTCAAAATCTAAAATTAATTCTATATAAACTTCTATTTTCCCTATTTTAATTTCCATCTATCAAAGGGAGTAGATAGCATAAATTTTTAAAATCATATCGCCCTCAAGCTATACAGCGAAGGGTGTATAGAAGGAGGATAACAGCAAGGAAGAAGAAGAAGAAGAAGAAGAAGAAGAAGAAGAAGAAGAAGAAGAAGAAGAAGAAGAAGAAGAAGAAGAAGCAGAAGAAGAAGAAGCAGAAGAAGCAGAAAAAAAGAGGAGGAGAAGGGTGCTTATTATGTTTGAACAGGGTGTGGGATAGGCCGCAGGCTTTACGTGAGAAGTTTAATTGAAGCTACCAGCCCCGCGCGCCCATACTTCTCTTACATACTCTTATATAACCACAAACTGACGATCGAGTGCTATTCTTAGTAAACCTAAATTGTTGACACTGTGCTCACAAGTGAGCTCCACGCCCCAGTATGTTGGTTTTTTCTGTGTGTGCGTCTGTGGGTCTCTATGTGTGTTGGGTGTAGGGCAAAGTCTCGTTATATATGCGTGAGAGGGTGAACTTTCAAGCCTCCGTGGCTCGTTTTATTAAGCAGACGCCGCGATGTTGATGTGTCGTTGCGGTGCTTTGAGATCGATTTTTTTTCTTTATGCTTGATTTTTGACGTTGCTTATTGAAATACTTCGCTTTTTTCTTTTGTATTTTGATAAGCATTCGAGGTGATTCTTCACGCATATATATATATATATATATGAATAAGATCCATTTTTTTACAAAATATATAATGAGAACAAAGAACACGATGCCAAGTAAAAATACTTGATTATTGCAACGAGGAATATATTAAAGTCGTAGATTACTCGCATAGGCAAGCTTTCTGAGGGAAGAGAGGACAGTACATAATCACTCGTGAAACCGATCGACTTTATTCTAGTGTTTCGCATGTAATATGTTATTCACGACTTAACTGTATAGCCACATTGTTGACTTGAAAAATAGTACCTATATAGCCAGCCACCGTCAAAACAATCTGTGAACTTCAACTTATAAATTGTTGGTACAAAGTATCAAGATAATTTCTTTTAAATTTATCTCGATATTCTTTTGAATAAGAAAAATAAAAGTTTTCGTAGAATTATTATTTTGCAGACTTAAACAAATTATAAATGGTGTTGTGAAATGCCTCATGTAGTCCTGCACGAATTAAAAGGTCCGTCCGTATGTGACTAACCATATAATCGTGCTTTCTATACTTAAAAGTCGTGCCTACATAGCGATTGTACCTATATATAAATTTGAAGGTTCCGAATATCGGCTTAATCGCAGTTTACATAAAAATGTAATAAATAATTCAAAAAAAGCTCAATGGTGCGCAGCAATCTGAATTTTTCGCTCACGGTGGGTAACAACAAAAGATAGCACGATAAAAAATAAGCAATAGAAAAGAAATACATAAGAAGACAGCGTGACAAGTTTCTAGTTTAGTTTTTTAGTTTTTGTCCACACATTCGTATGGACAAAATGAAACTATCGGGTAGCCGAGAAAGAAAGAGGGATCGAAGGAAGGATATTATTCCCTATGAGTATAGCGTAACTCGGTGAGAGGTGAGATCCAGCCTCGGATCCAGCTGTGTACTGACCCGGTTTCTCGGCCATGACGCTCTCGGTGTTCTAGGTATATATTATACACGTGACGTCATTTCGAAGCGTCAACGTCATAGCGCCGCAGCACCAAGTGAGAGAGAGCGAGAGAGAGGCCATTCAACGATCTAGTTTTCGTATATAGCCACTCGCTCGCGGGGCTTAATGGTCGTACATCCCGCGTCTCTCATTCATGCGCGGATATGTTCTCCTGCGCAACTTGACAGTAAGTGTGTGTGTGTGTGTGTGTGTACGCGAGTGTTGAGTAAGGATTTCTGTCGAGTTATAAAGTCATCGTGAAAAAGGAGACGCTCTAAATGGTCGAAGGCATGAATGTATCTTTTGCTTTGTGATTGGCGAATATTCAAAAATAGATTTATCCTTCCGTGTTCTTTAGGCTCCTTCATCAGCTTACCCATAAGCACTAGCATTCATTTATACACGCGAATACAATCGACGCCGATGACGCGCTCCCGAGCAGTTTGCTTATCTCTCGATGACCACACTGGTAAAAAAAATGATGAAAGGAAAAGGAAAAGAATAAAAGCCAATACCAATAGCTCACTACTCGATTACGCTAGATAAAGAGTTGTCGATTTCTGATACAAACATATGGTCGACTTCCTCCTCTTCCACAAGAGAGAGAGAGAAAGAGTCAATTTTTGAGTTTATTTACAAGAAACTATACTAAGAAAAGCACGAGATAAAGACACGAGACAAGCAATTCCACTTGTATTCTATTTTAGATTCTATTTTTTAATTTGAATTTCTTGAAATTCAAATTAAAAAATTCACTCATATGTTCTTATAGCATTAGCATTAAAAAAGAAATCCGTAGAAAAATACAACTCTCCGCAAATGAAGAATAATTTTTTTCGAGTAATCTGACTAGCACGACTATTAGGATACAGGTACCTGTCTGAATAAGCGCGTATGCATGATGATGACAAGTGGAAAAGCTATCTCAAGTAATCGTTTCCCTCTTCGACAAGTCTCTAATATCCGGAAAATTGTTATTGAGTTCGAGTTGCCTCGCACCGAATTTAGCGCGCGAGGTTTGCTTTATTTATCCTCGTCCGGCGGCGCAGCGGGACCGTGTACGATGATCGATTTCGATTACTTCCGATATCTCTTTGTTCGAGCTTACTATACTCTCCAATCAGCTCTCGGGAGGCTTCGTGCAGTATTTTCTTTGTCGATATCAATGCCGTGTTCTACTTCGTCATAGTATAGCTATATACATGCACGCACATCCTGCATCAATCCCTGTAGATAAAACGAGATAATGTAGCCGTTATATGTATTAGGTAGAAAAAGAGAGGTGTTTTTGGTAACAATGCGTCATCCGCGAGCCCGTATGTGAGCGATATCATGAGTGCAGCCAAAATTCAGTGTATAATGCAGCAATGACAGCCAAATAAAAGCTAGAGCTCTCTCATATTTTCGTCCGTAATTAACGTATCCATCTTATCCTTTTGCTGTCAATCGTTTTTTTTTGCATCATGTGGAAAGTTTTGCGTTCGCGAATGAGCGTGATTGTATACATATATTCTTTACTTACTCGCGCAAATGTCACGTCGAGTTGATCGAGAATCGAGACTGAGAATAGCCTCGAGCGTTATATCATAAGCCCAATATAAGAGTATTTAGCTATAGTCGCACGAGACTAATTGTAAGACTGATGGAGTATAGTTGCGAGCACGAGTCTAATTGTAAAGCCCGCAGGCTTTACCATTTATAAAGCTGAACATTTGACAAGCATAAAGCTATTCCTAAAAGAAGAAGTTATGCGAGTTTTATCAGCTTTGTATAATACCTAGACCGATGAAAAAGTTTTGACAAAATTCGGCGTATATACAGCTCACGGTATTAATATACTTCATATATTTCAATTGCATAGAGTTATCGCTATCTGTCATCAGGCTGTGCCTCTCCTGCAGCTTACTTTACGCGTATAGCCGCATACAGCGCTTACGAATATCGTAGACGATAAGTATTCGTGCGCGATGATTAATAACGAGCAGTTACATTGCTACATACACACATACACATGTATATGTATTTGGTATAGAAGCAGCTGCGTGTGACTGACGGATAACGCCGTTTCTATCCGAAAGGACTGGGGTATAGTGATATTTTCGAGAACTGCGCTGGCATTGCGCAATCCACCGAAAGCTTATATATATGTAGGGTATCAGCTGCAATATTAGCAATTGTTAGTTTTCCATCGTTATTATATATTTTGTCAATTCAATATTTTATCTTAATTTAATATAATAGCATATCGCACATGTGTATAACATATTGCATCTAGAACTGGCACTATTGGATTATACGAGTCCTTATAGCCGTGCAATAAATATGGCTGTACATCTATATATCTAAGCATCTGTCTGTCTAACAGGATATCGATTACGAGGGCTTCAGAAAGTTTCTGGACACTTACCTGGACGTGACGACCCCCGACGAGCTGTCCCGTCATCTCTTCCTCTCATTCGTGAAGAAGGGACCTCGGGGCGTCGACGGCAGAGCTTTCAAGGTAAAACGCATCAGTGCAGCCGCATATTGATGATAAT
Source organism: Muscidifurax raptorellus (assembly GCA_020010945.3). Lineage (NCBI taxonomy): Eukaryota > Metazoa > Arthropoda > Insecta > Hymenoptera > Pteromalidae > Muscidifurax > Muscidifurax raptorellus. Next base: position 35,011,210 of record CM052081.1, read on the forward strand.
AATAATAATGATAATAATAATAATAATAATAATAATAATAATACGAGAAGGGAAATGTTGTTATATTATTAAATGAATTGTATCGGCGCAGGAGATGGCTGTGCTCTCGTCAACTACGGCCTGCGCGGCGATAACCTCGCACACGACCTCGAGCAGCAACGTGAACAGCACGGGGATGGGCTCGGGCGCAGCCGGTGGCACCGAGAGCCACGGCTCTTCGCTCGCCGACAAGATTCACGGGCTCACGGAGAAGCTGCAGGCCCTCGGACACCACAGGACGGACAGCGAGGCTTCCGGCAACAGAATGCGCACCGGTATCCCTTGTCATCTCTCCAGTTTACTCGAGCATTGATAAAAAAAATTTATTCAGACATATAATTGTGGCGATGAGCGCGCGGAGCCGCGTCTAGCTCAGTCATGTATTTCTATACGTTTGTAAGAGATCTTGCATTGCAGGAAGTGTTCACCCGATGCTCGTAGTGACGCACACGTCCTACAGCTGTCACGATGTGCTGGAGAAGAAGAGCACCGACAGTAGTCCCAGCCACAGCCAGATGTCGCGCAATTCTTCGCGCAAGTCCAACAACTCGCTGCTCGTCAACAACGGGAAATTCGAAGGTGAGAGCGCCTGCACGAGGACTCGACTTGCAGATATTGCTCTATAAGGGCTAATTTTTCGCATAAGCAGAGCTTTGCGGCAGCTCAGCCTTTTTTAGATTCAAGTATCTCGCGGTCGCGGGCAGACGCAAAAGATCATATAGGTATATAACTTATACATAAACGTGCGTCCGCGTCCTTCTCAGACTATTGACTTTTCTCGCGGCGGTTCATTCCGAGCTTGTTTGGTAAACGAACGCGATCCTTTGAGGCGTAGTTCACCATCTATCGCTCCGTTTGGCTGCTGCATGCGCAGTTCGTATTATATATTACTACAGCTCTACTACCTATATTGCTGGATCAAAAATATCGCGCGTTGTTGCCGGAAGCGCTGCCAGTCGAATCGAGGTTACTGCATCAGCGCCGGATTGATCGAGAGCCGCTTAACCGATGCTGTATTTTGGGATATGCGAAAAACTGACGATGTGATATAATTGTATTTTGTATACCTAGACCGCGAATCGATTCCGAGGCTGCAAAGATAGATATTTGTAAAACTGACGCCCCGCGAATCAACAAGTGGTTTTTTGCGTGCACGCGGTGTACTTTCGGGAGAAAACTCCGCTCCCTCTCTCCCTCCCTCGTTGTTCGGGGGCAGCGGACCTGTTTTTCTCTGAAAACTGTTGCGGCCGTTGACTTGGTCAAAAGAAATTTTTCATTTAAAATGAATTGCCAACTACTATCTACTCTCGCGCAACCGTCTTCATCCGCTCACACGTAGAGTCATTCACTCCCCTTTAAAAATAGCTCTGTCCTCCCTCCCACCCTCCGTCTTTCTCTATCTTTCTATATCTGCCTATCTCCTGGCTCGTTGCGTCACAGAACCGCCGTTCGCGCTACGTGGACTACGCCTTCGTCGTCGCGTGCATCAGTACCTCGACGTCCGGTGCTGGCTCAGTATAGTACCAGTATACGTCGTCGCTGCACCGACGCAACAGCAGCAACCTGCTGCTGCTGCTGCTGCTGCTGCTGCTGCTTCTTCTGCAAACTGCGGCTTCACGATCAGTCGTTGAGTTTTGCAGAGGTTCGCGTATTGTGAAAAGTGCATTCAAATATCTGCAAGTTGGTGGTCGCTTCTTATCGGAAGCGGCTTCGTCGTAGATTCAATTTGATTGGACATAGTTTGAGACTACTGCCGTCTCGTCTAACGTATGATTATTATTTTACATGTCATTTTAGCAAATTTTCTAGCATTCCTCAATTTTAAAGAGTTACACATCGTCACGCACAGTCATGTTGAGTACATCAGAATCACAGAAAAAAAATTATAACAGAATTATAAAGAACAGAAGTATTGTATAGGCGAAGCAGACCGCACCACCGCCATAGAGACCTGACTGCCGTGCTACATCGGGGAGGTCGTCTTGCGCGCTCACGGGCTTCTTAGATATCGAATATGTTTAAAAAGGATGTGTGTAAAAATGAAAAAACTTAAATGATACACGCTTTGCCCTCGTTTAATTTGCTATATGTGTAGTGGAAAGAGGGACATATATATATATATGTGTGTATAATTCAAAGACAATTAAAATTAACCTCTTAGCGAATTTTTTCGTTAATTTTTCACCAGCTCTCTCGGCGAGAGTGTGTGTGTGTGTGTGTGTGTGTGTGTGAGAGAGAGAGAGAGCAATATTATATTATATGCAGCGCAGCAGTATAGTTTGGGAGCAGAAGTTGTTCAGTAAAATGTAACTCAGCTAATTTTTATAATTAAAATATAAAAATACGAAGCCGGCGCCTATATTAATCAAAGCACCATTCCATCTTTTTTCAGAGATGAGACACCTAGTGAGGAAGCAGAGCACGATAGACGTCCACTCGGTTAAAGTCAGCCTGAAGGACATCGTTTGTTATTTATCGCTCCTGGAGGCTGGCAGACCCGAAGATAAATTGGAGTGTAAGTTCGTCGAACCTTTGCACGTGTACGTTCAATGCTCATGCGCGCGCCGCTGTAAGGAGATTATTTTTAGTACCACTATATACATATATATATATAAGTAGTACAGCACCGGCATCGCTGCAAGAGCGTACACCTTATAATAATATTATTCCTTCAGTGTGCGTATGTGTGTGAGAGAGAGAGAGAGGGAGAGGGAGAGGGAGAGAGAGAGTATGTACCGAAAATACGCTTTTTTGTGCATGTATCGCGGGTGGAAAGTGGCACTTTTGCGCTCTAGAGCAGACAAGAAAGCTACTTTTCGCCCTTCATTTAATGCCCTCGAAGGCGATCTTACGAGTATGATTGCCTTCTTCCCGCCCTTGATAAAAACAATACACTATTTTCCATCGGCTCTGCAGACAGCGGTCTGATAGAGAACCGAGCTGGTTTTATAGATAATATAATTTAATCGATCTTGACGACGCTTTGTCCGAATGAGGTATATAATAATGTGATCTTCAAAGAAGATTCTTCGAGAAAATAAAGATTACAGTACAAAGTAAATAAAATCATTAAGCTCGCGTGTTAAAGATGAGTGTATATTATATACAAGTATAGCATCAGTGATATATTATATGCGTACAAAACTGTGTGTCTCTATCTCTCTCCCTGGAGTCTTTCGCATGTTTAATACTACACGCTCGCGAGTGTTAATCGGCGTGCGTTTTATTCCTTGCAGTTATGTTCCGGCTTTACGATACCGACGGCAATGGAGTACTTGATACGAACGTAAGTTGATGAATGATAAAAACTGCCGTGAGCATCATATCCAGAGTTGGCTTATTTTTCACGAATTAACAAAAAAAACATATTTAGACACAATTATTGAAACAAGACTCGAAAAACCGCGATCGTTATTCCTTACTCGCTACTCGTGTTATACACTGTGTACAAATACTTAGCTATAATGTCTACTATAAACGTAGACGTAGTGTAGTCACTCTCCTGGAGCTCAATAACCATATTATTAATGATAAATAATTTCTATGTTACTTTATTCGCATATATATATACATTCAAGAAGAATAAAAACGCACCTTTATGTAGCTATTTTCCCTTTTCGTGGTAACTCATCATGCGTTTATTTGAATGCCCACGCAGGAGATGGATTGCATCGTTAACCAGATGATGAACGTCGCCGAGTACCTTGGATGGGACGTTTCGGAGCTTAAACCGGTGAGTTTGAACTTTCTTATATGAATAGGATATAAAATATAATATAATAAACTTGTATTTCTAGATTCTGCAAGACATGATGATCGAGATCGACTACGACGCAGACGGCACGGTCTCGTTGGAGGAGTGGAAGCGAGGAGGTCTTACGACGATCCCGCTGCTAGTGTTACTGGGACTGGATTCCAACGTGAAAGAAGATGGCAATCACCTCTGGAGGCTCAAGCACTTCAGCAAGCCAGCCTACTGCAATCTCTGCCTCAACATGCTCGTGGGACTCGGGAAAAAAGGACTTTGTTGCGTTTGTAAGTACTCGAAGAAAGGACAGCCGGTGCAGCTCGCGGTATAGCAAGTATAGCGATGCCTATATCGCGGCACCAATTATTATTTAATATATCGACCGCAACGAATATTTTCAGTCTGCAAGTACACGGTGCACGAGAGATGCGTTCAACGGGCACCTGCCTCCTGCATCGCCACCTACGTAAAGAGCAAAAAGACCTCGCAAACAATGGCCCACCACTGGGTGGAGGGTAACTGCCACGGCAAGTGTTCCAAGTGCAGAAAAACAATAAAGAGCTACAATGGCATTACCGGGCTTCATTGCAGATGGTGTCAATTGACGGTAGATATATTATGAAACGACTAGCTAGCTCTCATTATCATCATATTCAAATGATTTTCCAGCTGCATAACAAGTGCGTTTCGCAAGTGCGAGCCGAGTGCACTATGGGCGAGCACGCGATTCACATATTGCCACCGACGGCTATCTGTCCCGTGGTGCTGGACCGGCAAAGATCGCTGTCACGCGACAGCAAGCGCGGTAGCAAGCATGGCCAAGATTCCTCGTCCGTCAGTTCTGTAAGCGAGACCTACTACTGGCCTTTACCTTATTATACACACGTCTGGATTTTTATACTAGTATACTTACATATATGTATTGGAAGGGGGGCTACCTGTCGACCGGCCCGTCAGCGCAGCAGCCAGCCATGTCCTTTCAGATAACTCCGCTGCCCAATACTACGCCCCTCCTCGTCTTCATTAATCCCAAGTCCGGTGGTCGACAGGGCGAGCGCATGCTCCGCAAGTTTCAGTACATATTGAACCCCCGTCAGGTTCATAATTTGGCGATCGGCGGACCCATGCAGGGACTCCAGATGTTCAAGGACGTCGAGAACTTTAAAGTCATCTGTTGCGGTGGCGACGGCACTGTCGGCTGGGTTCTGGAGACCATGGGTTAGTAGTCGCTTCACTCCTCAAATTCATAGTACCTATCTCAATTGTATACATTGCAATGCAACGAAACGCATTGCGCATTGCAGATCGAGTGCAGTTCGAGCATCAGCCTGCAGTGGCCGTTATACCTCTTGGAACGGGTAACGACTTGGCCAGATGTTTGCGCTGGGGCGGCGGTTACGAAGGAGAGGCCGTACACAAAGTTCTCAAGGTATTTTTTCTTTTATTTTTCTTTCATTTCTCTTTCGTTCATCGCAATAACGATTCGACAGAAAATCGAGAAAGCAACGCCGGTGATGATGGACCGATGGCAAATCGAACTGACCGACCAGTCGGAGGAGGAGAAGAAACCCAACCAGGACAGCATCCCGTACAACATAATCAACAATTATTTCTCGGTTGGCGTGGACGCGGCGATCTGCGTCAAGTTTCATCTCGAACGCGAAAAGAATCCTGAAAAGTTCAACAGTCGCATGAAGAACAAGCTCTGGTACTTCGAGTACGCGACGAGCGAGCAATTTGCCGCGAGCTGCAAAAACCTTCACGAAGACCTAGAAATCATCGTGAGCTTCGCTTGGTCGCAATATAATGCATGTTGCATGTTATAATAATTAAGACTACATATCTCATTATCAGACCTAAATTTCGCACAGTGTGATGGCGTCCCCCTGGACTTGGCGCACGGTCCGTCGCTACAGGGTGTTGCCTTGCTCAACATTCCCTTCACCCACGGAGGTTCGAACCTCTGGGGCGAGCATCATGCGCGACACAGGCTTGGCAAACGAAAAAAGCGCCCTGACAAGGAACTCAGTACCAGCAGCTTCAACTCGGTCGATCTTACGGCAGCGATACAAGGTTTACACAAACACACACACACACACACACACACACGACTTACATCGAGTTGGCACAAAAGTTCGTTATTCAAATTTGCCATATGCTCATTATTCGCAGATATAGGAGATAATCTCATAGAGGTCATTGGTCTGGAAAATTGTTTACACATGGGTCAAGTGAAAACGGGTCTACGCGCCTCCGGAAGGCGATTGGCCCAGTGTAGCAGCGTCCAGATTACCACCGCAAAACGCTTTCCCATGCAAATCGACGGTGAACCTTGGATGCAAGGGCCCTGCACGGTAGCAATCCTCAATTTATACAAAATCTTTTTATTCAACACTTTTTACTATTATTGACTTTTATTGAATTTTCATACGTAATAATCTGACCCGTTCACTCTCCACAGATTAACATCACCCACAAGAATCAAGTACCGATGCTAATGGCTCCCCCGCCTGAGAAACGAAAGGGCTTCTTCCGGTTCCTCAGAAGGTGAACTCCCAGTAGGAAGAGAATAATCTTCGAAATGTTCTGCGTTTACTTACAACTTCTATAACCACGTACTGCAGAAGGATCAAAACACTTCTTGCCTTCGTCTAGTCTTATATAGCTTAAATTGCGTCACGACGACAATGCATTCTCAATTCATTTCGCAGAGTGCCCAGCAAGAAGGCGCAAATCATCAAAAGGCTAAACGCTCTTACTACACCGGCAATTACCATTATTATCCTTATTATGTTTCGCCGGGATATTATACTTATATCGTCGAATAAGACTTTTTTAGCCATTCAGTCAACATTTGTCCGTCGTGAAGACGAGATCAGATATGAGAAGAACCTACACGCTTTCCGTTATACGAATAAAGTACGTAATATTTATATATACGTGTATAATAAACTTATGCGTAATCGTTGACGATCTTGCGAAACAATATACCAACTATAAACGAAAAATGTATCACCATAAATTAATATGAAGATACGTTGCGCTGGGCCGTCGACACGTTGTAGATATATCTTCGTGTACAGTATTTTTAAAACTATGATTATATATTTATTAACAATAAAATAATATCATCAGGCTAATAAGCCAACTTCATCAGTTGAACGCTTACGATGCTATTGACAAAATACAACGCTTATTAACCATTTGACATGACGTACATTACATAATTATGAAAAAAGGTCATTAATTATATCTACATGATCATATCGCGATTCATAGATCATGAAGAAAGCGTTCAAGTCTTAATCAAATTCATCGTTTTTAAACTTTTATAATAATGCTAAACGTTTAGCTTATTTTAAAGTAACCCCCAAATATTGCGTATTATATCTTTATAAATTTAAAATATTAAATCAATTATAATAATGCAACCTGCTGCATAGCCTATAAATTACTCTTGAGATAAATTTTCATGATCATTATATTTACTTCTATACAAGATAATTTCAATACAATCTATCGTCATTTGAGTTATATAAACATATATGTATGTGTGCGTATGTGTGTGTGCGCGCGCGGGTGTGTGTCTGCGTGTACGTATGGGGAAGGGGTTCCGAAGCAAACGACATAAGTCCATTTTTGCGTAAATTGGAATAACTATGAATTTCATTTCTTCGAATAGGCCCCTTTGCACATAAAAATAACAGGAATTGTTGCAACGTTGCGTCAAGACTAGAATACACCCAACACATAAGTACATATATCCATTTTTCAGATTTTGCGCGAGGTATCACTATGTAAATCCATTTGCAAATGGTTTCTATATGCTGGTGGCTTCTTTGAGAATCTATGTTTTGTGGATTTACAAGTAAATATTGTTTGTCAACCCATTTCCAGTCATTCCAAAAGATATTTTGAAATAACAACAAATGATCTTTCCGATTTTAGGCAATGCGGCAATACTCTGAAGAAACACGAAAATTAAACTTATGTTGTTTAGGGCTATAAAGCAAATGGTATTTTGTGGATAATAGTAGGGAAGCATGCATAAGACTTTATATCCTTATGCTACGCATAACATCTGAAAAATCGACTTGCTGTGAATATGTATTAGATATATCCTAACTTTAGGGCAACGTTTCGACAACTCTTGTCATTACAGAATCAGAGATTTTCGCTGCAGAGACCCAGAATTATTAATCTATAAAACGTATGTATGTAATTCATACATATACATACATTACATTACATTACTAAGGCTGTTACATATTTTCGTATAGACTCCGTGCAAATATTTGTGAATAAGAAATAATAGATACATAAATTATGTGCATGTACCTCAAGAAATACCGACGATCAATGGTAAAGATTGCAGTAATTAAAGATATTGGGAATTTTAAAAGAGAGAAAATACCAAGTAATGTAACTCAAATTCAAAAGTTTAAGAAAAACTGTCCTGTTATAGCTAAACAAAATATAATAGCGTGTATATGTATTTCATTTTATTTCAAAGATATTTAATTGCTGTTTTCTTGGCTTTTTCAATAATAATGCGACAAGTTCAGTTTTTTATGAGCCTCTCTTGATTACTTACATCTACAGAATATATATTCTTATGTATGAAAGCGCAAACAAAGAGGCTTATAACGACATAAACTTTAAGGTTAAATTTTTGTTTTTAGTTACGCCGAAGTCTTTTAATAGTATTACTTATCTTATATGAATTTTAAGATTTTACGTACAAGTCAAAGTTATGTCAAGCTTCCATTATTTATTTTGTATACTTATAATTATTGGCACAATATATTCTTAGCATGTCAGTGATACAACCAATTTTACTATTACTTTTAAATTTTTGCTTTCACAATCTTATTCTTTGATTTCATGTATTTTAAAACATAATGCACGCGCCTGTTATTCAATAAGTTTAAAAAATTATTTCCTTTTTTTTCTCTTTTGTTTGCATATACAATGGGTGCTCTGAAACAACATCTTCTATATACTAATATTTTAAAAAAAGCGTTAAGGCTTTAAACGTAAAATGAACACCATGCAGTATGGACCACAATAAGATGATGAATTTTCCGTCCGCCAGATAGTAGAAAAAACTACGTAAATAGCTTGTAATAAAATGATTTCTTTTTAGAATTGAATTATTATTAAAAAGAGAAATATAAAAGTAATATAATATAAAATATATTAATAACATAAAGCGCCGATTTGTTTCTGAGCACTCTCTCAAGTTTTTGATGAAGGTGATTATAAGTTTTTTATCTGTATATTATATGAAATATAATTATATTTGATAATGCTTGTAGCTTCTAAGTAGGTCTTGAAGTATAAAACATTGAACAGAGTATTCAAGAATTTTAATGACATACAATATAGCTCAATATTATTGTATCCGATCGGGACCATTTCATAAGTATAGCTAAAATTAAGACGCTGCTGACCTCTCTACAACATAACTGCTTAAAATCAAAGCATGTCCTTAGTTCGAATTTCGCGATGCGTATAATATATTGTTGAATACAAAGCATTTTTTTAAACATATTCATCTAGGAGAGAAAATTAGCTTTTTCATCATCCTCGTCAGAAAAAGTGAATTTTCACCCCTTATTTTGGACCGTACTTTTATAAGGACATGAATAGGCCCTTTATCGTACGCAGAAAACCAATGAGAAATTTACGACAAAGATCCCCCCATGTTAAATCATCTTTTGAACAACGAGTACAACTCGGATACTTTATTCGTTTTTTTATGCATGAAAACTAAGCCCTTTTTATGCCAGTAAGTAGCGTAGAAAATCGTTTATTCCAAGCGTCTTTAAAAATTAGTTTGAACGCAAGCGACAAAAAAATAGACTTTTTCCCGTAGTTGATGTCTTTTTTCAGAATGTTTAAAACCATCAAATTTTCGTAAAAAATACTTTTACGTTTTTCAAATTTATCTAAAATGATTTCAAATATAAACGTAGGTAAAACTATTTATAATTGAATATTTGAACATTTGTAGTTTAAATCCAAGCATTTTCAAGTTTTCATGATTTGAATTGCACGATTAGCAACGCTACTGTCTGTCATAAAAAGCCGAAATACATAATGCCTAAGTTGTAAATTAGAATAAATTGTACATCGAGGAGAAAAAATAGGCTATTTCAGACTCGGGTAGGTATTTACATCACTCGTTTACCTTTTGAACGTCTTCGTCGACCTCGACTTCGACTCATGCTGAACAATCTCACCGTCGCTTGAAATAGCTTGTTTCGTTCCTTTGTTACACAATGTACTATGTTAAACTAAAACGTTAAACTTAAAATAATAATTTACAGTTTTTTCTAAGGTAAATAGCAGTTAACTGAGAAGCTGGGATGTTTAAGGTTGCCACGCTTATATTTAAGGACAAAGTTGTGTAATAGACCATTGCATAAATGATGATATATATATAATAAGGTTGAGCCGTAAGGTAATTTTTTATGATTTTTAAAATGAATTTTTCTGTAATAAAAGTGTAAAATTAAGTGAAAATTTTCATGGCTCCAAATAGTAGATCATGTATAGAACATAACTTATTATTTAGCGTAAAAAGTATTAGTAAGTGAAAAATTCAACTTTTCTAAATTAGTCTAAACAAAATAAACATTGAAAGGGGTCAGGCTACGCCTTCAAGTTACCTCGCGGACTTTAGAATAATAAATTATTATTAAATCTTTATTCACGGCTTAACCATAATAACCACTTTATGCCTTGAAAAGCGGGACTTATAAAGCAGGTTTTTACTCCCTTGTAAATATTTTTTCCGCAAATGCGGGAAGAATATTTTTGTTGAATTTAAATTTTAAAGAGGTTTGAAAAAACATTGTAATTTAAAAAATGTTTTAAAAGTATACAAAAAAAAATGTAAATTTTAGAAACTTCTGAAAATCTATTGACGTAGGTTTCATTTTTCAAGATAACAATGTGGCTACATAGTTAAGTCGTGAACAAAGTTGTATATGCAATACCAGACTGAAGTCGATTACTCTCTCAGATGATTACTGTCCTCGCTTCGCCATGCTCAGGCAGTACACCTATCCGCGAGAATAATCTACGACTTTAGTCCCTTGTTGCATAATATACTGCTATTGAAATATTGTTCGGTTACCAATCGACACGCATACTCGGTGCGCGATATCCAAAAATTTAATAAATATCAATTTTTTCCATACACGTGTGCATCAAATTGCTTATGAATGTAAAGTGACTTTAGAAAATCGTGGCGAAATGTAGGTGAAAATGTGGGTGCACGCAACAGTCCGTAATTATAATTGAAATAATTTTAAGGATACTATAAATATCGTCTTAATTTCATTATATCAATCCTTATGAATATATACTAATTTTAACAAATATTGATTCGACATTTTAGAATGTTATCCAAACTATGATCATTTTTACAAAAATATTCTTTAGCATATAATATAATAAAAAATTAAAAATAATTAAAAATGCTAATTAAAAATGGACGTTGAGTATTGTACCTTACTTGCGTAGAGAAGTTATATGAATATAATACTGCCATGGCTTTTTTAAGTCTGCATTTATTTGATTGAGCACTACTGCCATTTTTTAAAGTTAGACATGTATGTATGTATGTATGTACACACTACTATAATGAAACCCCTGTTTATAGTGTAAATTTATCAAGAAGCATAAATTGTAAATTTACTGTAGTGCTATACCTATACATAATAAAATAAATGAATATACATATAAAAATATAGATATACATGGAATATTATAATTATAATATTATTATATATGCATACATATTAATATTGTTATTATTATACAATTCACTGATGTGTACTTTTTTGACGGCTACGAACGTACACGTTTAGTTTCTGATTAGCAATTCAAATTGAATGTCAGAAAATGTAAATTGACTTTATTGAATTCCAATAAAAAAAAACGTTCAAAGTTCTGATTCTTCGATTTATTTGCAATGCAAATATCCTGCGATATTATATATTGACAAATAATAGTAGTATATATAGGAACATGAATGTTGAATAGTGTACAGGTACTGTGTTATCAATATTACTTATACGTATGTCTGCAACAACTGCAGTTTGAACTAAGAATCATTATCATAATTTATTTGATTATAATTATTATCAAGAGGATGGGGGCTGCGGTAGCGTCCCGATAACAAGATATTGGTTTGATATACGCTTTGTGCGCGGAAGTGACGAGCTGATGCTATGTCTCCATATAAGCTAGAACATTTATAAACAATAATTTATTATTACTTTAATGCATGTTTGCCGCCCCGTCGTCTCATAAATATATAGTCAACGAAACGTCATACTCTGTGTACTTCAACATAGTCTCGCACGCGGTCTTTGATTGTCTCTCACAATCAGTCTGTCGCAGCAGCGCAAATAGGTATGTATGTATGTATACGTACAATACTACGAAATCTACAATGTATATGCATACATACATATACATCACGGGCATCAGAGCATTAAGGTCCGTTTTCACGCAGCGAGTAAGTTACATTAATATACATATCTTTTTAAAGTATTTTGAAATGTTTATTTATTTATTATTAAAAATTGGGTTATTGAGTTTTTGGAACATACTACACTAGTCGCATCGAGCTTTTCGCCACAACTTGAGAATCACTTGCAGGCAGAAAGTATCATATTAAATTTAAAATTTTCCAGAATTATTGTGGACGTTTATTTGTTATACAGTAAGATTAATAACTTACATCTTCATTTATCTACGACCACTAAAATTCTATATAACGCTATATGTATGTATAAATTCAGTAAACATTGACTGTTAGTTAAATTTTCTTTAACGAGTATAGCGAATAGTAAATAATTGGCTATAGTAAAAATTTGAAACTCGAAGGGTGAGTATGTATATGTATACATATCTTAAGTACATATACATCATACTTATGGTTATATGGTAACTTAACTATATAAGTATGCGCGCAAGTACATCCAGGCGAACACTCTTGAACTCTTGATCCTCGATGGCTCGTTGGGCCGGTTCGGCGACACTTTGACAGGCACAGCCTAACCTTTAAACCTCTTTCATTAACGTCTTCCCCGATTAGCGGCAAGCGCGACTAGTATATATTATAGGTACTTATTATAAGCACAAACATACACATGCATACGTGCGTATGTACGTACGTACATACGTAGGCGCACACAGACACACGTTAAGACTTACTTTTCCGCAAACTTATTATAATTGTCCTCTGTAGGCATCCATAGCTCTGATTTCGAGTGAGAAAGAAGAAGGAGTACTTATATGTAAGATATATAAGTACATCGCTAATCAGTATAGTGTGCAGGCTTAGAAACGAGTAAGTAAGTTATATACAGCGTCTATAATGCAACGGCGATAGTGGAAGAAACGCAGGGAGAAAGAGAGAGAGAAACGCGATAGCGCGACAGCAAAATCGTACAGCGCGCAGCCGGGGCAGGAGGCAATAAAAATATAGGTATATATAGGGGGGAGCAACGGACGATCCGCCGCCGCCGCCGAAGACGACGACCGCAAGCCAGCATCAGCAGCCAGCAGCAGCCAGACTCTCGGCACAGAGTGCGGCCGAAACAGACGATATATGTATGTGCGAGGTAAACGTCCTAGATTTTCTAAATTGCGGAATTTTGACATCGGAGGTGCGATTAGCCCGTATTCCCGGCCTGGTATATATAAGGTGCGTCCTGTGCAGGACCGGTCACACGTAAGTCGGTCGTGGAGAGGTTATGTCGTACCTCCGCTCGTTAACATTTCAAATTATTGGGCAGCTCTTGGGAGTCGAGTTGCCAACAAAGAAGATTTAGAATAACGTTCTTTCAGGTTCTGAGGCAACCACCGACGACATGATCAAGAGCGGTGAAGATAATGTCCGGCAGCAGTATGTCCAGACCGTGTAAGTACTTATCAACCCACTTATAGCGAGACGCCTACATAAGTAGTAGGTACTTATGTATGTACAACATATGCGTTTTTCGGCAAATTTTTTACTTGCTTTGTTTTCTAACTCTTCACCTTTGAGACTGTTCTCAAGGACTATGTCTCCTGTATGGATTGCCCTCCCCTCTGTGTTTACCCATAGAGTGTAGATACTTATACTTACTAAGCACTCTTACTTTGTCCTCACTTTGCTTTCCTTGATTATACACGCAACAATTTCGGCTTGGCAACTGAACTAAGAATTTATGGCCGGTTATCGCGCATTTCTTTATTCTTTACAATACTTTGTACTCGTTTCTATTTTTCAAAATATATTTTCAGACTACTTTGATTCTATTAATCCCTTCTGTTTTTCCTTCTTTGCCGATATGATAATCAAAGTTGATAATAGTTAATGAAGCATCTTTTTTAATTTAGGGAGTTTACTGGCCGAGAGGATCAACAAACAGTTGAGATTGTGAGCACCAAAGTCAATGTAACACCATCACCTGGTGGTCACAACCATGGAAGTTCCAAAGTGAAATTAAAAAATATCGTAGACTTCACTTGGGAACACAGATACTACGTTGGTCAATTACTGGCAGTTCATATGTCTGGAAAATATCTTGCTTATGGTATAAAAGGTAAATGTTTGTAGCAAAAAGTTAAATAAAGACAAGCAAGTTCCATTGTTTGATAAATGCGGACTATTTTCTTTTAGCTGGAAATGGCAATGGAGTAGTACGAGTTGTAAATAAGGAACTAGAACAGAGAACGCTCATTAGGGGTATGCGAGGTCTTATCCAAGATCTTGCTTTTGCACATGTTTCAAATCCTATTTTAGCATGCGTTGACTACACAGGAAGTTTGTTTGTATATTCTATTGAAGCAACAAGTACCGAATTAATATGTAGTCGAGTTTTACAAGTTGATGCCGATGATCCTTCACCTATGAGTCACAGAGTTATATGGTGCCCATATATTCCTGAAGAAGAAGCAACAGATGGAGATGAAGTTTCAAAATTACTAGTACTCACTCGAGGTTCAAAGGCAGAATTGTGGTCAATAGCAGCTGCATCTCGACTTTTTAATACTCCAGTCAAGGTGAGAAAAAAAAATGAAAAATTCTTTTTTTAAAAGGACAAAAAATTAAAATTTATTTATTTAATCATACAGACTACAGATCCGGAGATAAAAGAAAACAGTGTCATGCTTGAAATCTATCAGCACTCCGGAACTATTGTAGAAGCAACATTTAGTCCAGATGGTACAGCGCTAGCAACAGCCAGCTCAGATGGTGAAGTTAAATTTTTCCAGGTTTACTTACATGGGGCAACATGTGGACAGCAGCCGCCTAGATGTTTACATCAGTGGAGGCCTCATGATGGCAAACCCATATCTTCTCTCTTCTTCTTAGATGATCACAAAAACTATCATCCAGAGTATGTATTCACTTGAAACTAACAAGAAATACCGGTTTATTGGTTAAAAATTATTAAAATATAAATATAATATTTATTTGCGCTTTATAGTGCGCAGTTCTGGAGGTTTGCTGTCACAGGATGTGATAATAATTCAGAACTTAAAGTTTGGTCTTGTGAACTGTGGACTTGTTTGCAAACCATCAAATTTTCACCTATTCCTAATACACAAAAGACACCAGTAATGAAAGCCAGGTTGGACCTTGCTGCTAGTTACCTCCTTCTATCGGACATTTATAACAAAGTTCTGTATATACTGAGTATTTCAAAAGACAGTGAAGAGGCAGTAGCATGCATCACCACGGTGTCCGAGTTCCTTTTACCATATCCTATTCTGAGTTTTGCTATAGTTGATGCAGGGCAAAGGCGATTAAAGCCTACCAGCGAATCTTTGGAAGATTTATGTCCATGCGACGATGAAAACGAAGATCAGCTTGTGATAAGGATGTATCTCGTTCAGCCAAAGTCTCTGCAAGAGTGTCATATTGCTTTTAGGCCTCCTCTGCAAATGAGTGGAAACTGTCTGATGGATACACTAACGCATGATTCATTAGATTATTCTGAAGATCTGCCTGATATTGGAGCAGTCAGTCACAACGGTATTGTTGGAGTGAATGATGACGAAGGTAACTTGAAACAATACATTTGTTTGGTAATACATTTATTTTATAACATGATAAAAATGTTTTAGGAGAAAACGGAGAGGAAGACGCAAACATTACCGAAGCTGTTGAACTGGCCAATCACACAGCTCAATTGAACTTAATGACACCTGATGCCTTCAGTTCACCTGCTAAGAAAGAAACTGTATTGGATTCAAAGTCTTCTAGTCCACAACTTGGAAATATTGAATCTGCCAGTCCTTCTATTGCGCAAACCGTACAAGCACTTAATGCAGCAGATCAACCACTTGCCACTAGTAAACTGGAAGAACAAGCACCGCCGAGTGGTGGAAGCAGCCCTTCAAGAGAAGTTCGTGAGATCTTGTCACTTGCTGAACCTGAAGAAAGTGAAACTGAAGCTAAGCCAGAGTCAACTGCCACAAACAATGAAAATTGGTCACAAATTCCTATGTGTAAGACTATCAGTTTGTATAAAAAATATCAATTGTTTGTAATGCATTGTAAAATAACGCCATTTAAATGTATAACTGAAATGCATATTTATTTTATAGGTCTAATAAAAGATGCCATTCATGCCATGCAGGAGCAAGGAAAGGAGGACGTAGCTGACGGCCAATTAAATATAAAAAAAGAACCATCGCCAGTGCTAGTAGTACCACAAGACACACAAAGCAAATGGAACTTAACCAACGATATCTATGCAATGACAAATAAACTTGACTCCGTCCTTGAGCTTATTCAGGATCAACAACAGGAAATTAGTGAACTGAGAATTGAGGTAATGTAACTAATTTCATATTACTTTGAATAAACTTTACCCGCAATTTTTTGTAGTGCTTATTCTCTTAAGCTTCATCCCATCAAACAGTAAAACTATTTCCTTTTATTATGCAGGTGACAAGACTTCGCCAAGAAACTCCTTTGACGAACCGAGTGGAATCTGCATTGGCGAAAGCTACTCAGCAACAGAACGCCAATATCGAGCAGACGTTATTTAGTCAAGTAACGCAACAGCGCGAATTCCTTAACAGTTTAGAAGCTGCCATCAAGGAGAATATCGAGAAGACTATACCAATGGTCATTCAAGATATCGTAGAGCCATTGAAAAGACAACTGAGGGTAGATGCATCACAAATTGATGGAATGGTGAAAGACAATATGACGAAGATGCTTGGTGGATCACAGGTACGAGAAGCAGTTTCAGTAGCAGTAGCGAATGTTGCAAGGCCAGCACTGGAACACGCTTTTAGGGAAGCCTTTACGAGTATTCTGATGCCCGGAATGGAGAAAGCTTGTCAAAATATGTTCAAACAGGTTCAGGATGCTTTTCTCACTGGCACTCGGGAATGTAAGTTGTATCTTCTAGAAATAGTGTGAAGTTTCTTACTACTTTTATCAACAAAAATGTGTATCCTTCTTGTAGATCTTCAAAACGTTGACTCGATCATGGATAAACAATATCAGCGACAAAATAAACAACAAAGCGAAGCTTTGGCTAATGCAGTGCGTGAGGAGATGCAAAACGAATTTTCTAGAGGTTTGTCCATGATGCAGGAGAACACAATCCGAAGTATACGAGACTCCGTGAGGGAGAACTTTACTCAGCATATGTCAGACATTTCTGGTATACGGTAAGCAATTAAATTATTGTTATTTCTAAAGATGTACCTATAAATAAATTTAAAAAAAAATAATTAAATTGTAGTTCAAGAGCGACAACTCCTGGTCTACCCGGACCAACGGTGGCCGATGCACAAGCAAGAGTCATGTCGTTACTCCAGCGAGGACAATTGAATGCGGCGTTCCAACAAGCATTGAGCGCCAGCGATCTTGGTCTGGTGGTGCTCGTTTGCGACAACACAGATCCTGCTAGGGTGTTCTCTGCGTCGATGGGTCCAGGTCAGGGCTCGAGGTGTGTACTACAACAACCTGTTTTGCTGTCACTTGTCCAACAACTAGCAGCGAATTTGGGCCACAGAACTGAGTTAAAGCATAGGTTAGTCTTACTATCTATAAAATTAAAAATCCTAGTTGCGTTGAATGAAATCAATAATAAAAAATTTTGTTTCTTGGTAGATGGTTGGAAGAAGCTGTCATTAGTTTAGACCCAAGCGATCCAGTGACGCGAGAACATATGTTAACAGTATTGTTGACATTGCAAAATCAAGTGGCTACTTTTATAGCTGCAAACCCGAATCATCGATCAGTAAGAAGATTGAAAATGGTTGCGATGGCTGCCCAGGCTCTTTTAAAACCTTCATAAACTTTCTTAATGTTATAAACACTAATAATATAGATATTTTTCATTTTGCGATAACTTTTAAAGTATAAAATAGTTTCTGCGTATTCATCGCATATAAGACTGGAGATAAGTTTTATTTAATGTACATTGTCATCAATTAATGAATTGTGTTGAATTTATTATTTTATTTGAAAAATTATTTAATTTAAAAATATTTAAAGTTGGTTTAAGTAACATTTTAGTTAAAATTAAAGACTTTCATACTGAACCTCTATAAAGAAATTTGATAGAAAATGTACATTAAAAAGTGCCCCCCCTCTATAAATTTTTTTTATTATTTTACACAATGTTTTGTTTTAAACAGATTGAGTATTTTTATTATATATATTGTGAACTTTTTTACTGCTTAGTTTCATTTCTTTTGTTTGCTATGCTAGATAAAGTTTTGTCTAAGAAGGTGATAATAAAAATTAGATTAATAACTCTTTCAATTTATATAACGCGAAAAGGCAAAGTTAAATAAATACTTTATTCTTATTAATTGAACAAATGTATTATAATAAAAAGAAGTAAAATTTTTTCCATATATTGACGTGTAATTTTATAATAATATTAATTTATATTATATATATTAAACAGGTACACTGCATGGGTGAGTTTTTACAGTTACAAAATCTATACCTTAGCTTTAAGTACTTCTCTTACATGAGCTGGCAACTTTATTCTATTTCTTTTTCGTACTTTACCAGTTTGATTAACGTTTTTCCGACTAGTGTTGGAATTACCGTCATCTTGTTTTTTTTTCTTTCTACAACTTAAAGGATTGGGACCTCCTTTGCTACGTTTTTTCTTTGGTTTCAATAGAACTTCTGTTTCAAATCCAGATTGCTTCATTAATTTCTTGATAGTTTCTTCCTGTACATCTGTCATTATTGTATTATTGCGAAGTTGTTCAGCAAATTCACGACTTGTTTGGGAGGGTGGTTCCAGTGTAGGGGCTTTTCCATGCAGATACATTATAGGTGCTCCTGGTACTTTTCTTAACTGATCTTGAAGAAGTCTATCTTGTGTTGCAACCACATACCTATAACGATAGTATTTTAAATTATAAATATATATTTATAATTAATATAATTCAATGTTCTATCTATATATAAAAAATAATTTACCTAGATAGATTATTTGTTCCAACCATTGAACGTAAGCATTTGGATCCTGACACAGGTTGTTTTTCATGACCACATTTGTGTACAGCAAACTTTTTAACAATAAGCATTGCTCCATATAATTTGGGTCCCAATTTTTCAGTTTCCAAAATGACACATTGCGTTGTTAATAATTTTATTTCAGCTTGAAAGTACTTGGGCAATTGCTCATTTATATTAAATTTATTCTACAAATGTAAAAAATGTGTTCTCTTTAAATATTTATTTGATATAGATAAATGCAGTAATGAAATAATTTATAGGTTAGTAACAAACCTCAAGAGCGGCAAACGAAAAAGTTCCATCAATCAAAATTTGGTAAGGTTGGCGAAATTTGTAATTGTTGATAAAAAAGCCAAGATTCTTTTGAACCTTTTTATGACGTTGTATTTTCATTGTAGATTACTTACAAGATAGAGTATATAGTAGATTACTTGACCATGCGCACTTTAGACACCAATTTAATATATATGACGACAAAAGTATGTGACACAGAGTCACAGAGAAGTCGGCAAGTTGGCAACTGACATTACTTATACGCGTTATAGACTATGCGAGACCAAGTGTGTACAGTAGCTACATAGTTATACAGTATATATTTATATATACAGATCACGCAATAGTGTCGCAAGCGACTCGCAACTAATATAGGTATATGCAGTCAACGGAACGACCGACACCCGGGGAGGAGCGTCGAGTCGAGCGTGCGCGTGTGTGATAGTGACCGTAATAGCCAATAGATGTCGTCAGAATCTTTCAAACAATAATATATAAGTAAAAAAATATGTAATATAAATTGAACAAGCAATCGAATCGAAAATTTCGATCTCGCGATGATCTCGAATCATAGAATGTAAAATTTAAATAATAAGACTATACGCGTAGAGGTAGCTGACTACTTACACCGTATTATAGGAAGTAACCTATGACGATGCTGTAAAAGAGTATAAAATAAAATACTTGAAAAGTATGATAATAGGGTAATAGTAATATAAAATTATATTTTAATTCACAAACATCATTTTATTTTGTTCTCTATATATACAGTCATTTCTTAATTAATTTTACTTATTTTATACGTACATACATAGGACTTAGGTAATCATTGTTTTATGTACATCTCACATTTAAAAGAACGCGTTTCAGTGTTGGCACCCTATAACAGGCTGAACGCATAAAAAGACTTGAATCAATAGGACCCTTTTATGCGTGCTCTTTAAATTTACATATTTCAAAATTGTTTATGTTTACATTTTATACTATAAAATCACCGATGTGGACAATGCTAGCCTTTTGGAAACTTATATAAACTGTTTTTATCTAATAATTCCTTTGTCCAGCGAATTCAAATTTGAGATATATGATATAGAAAATATACTGGTTGATGAATATAAAGATATTAAAAGAATTATTAGAATCAGTTGCACTATTGAAGTATATTTGACGATGATACTAACAATTTCTACTAATTTACAAGCCGCAATATGCATTGCCTATAATACACAATATGACATTGTTGAGTTAGATGTATATGCTTATATACATATATCATTTTCGAGGTACACATATACACATAATATACAGAATAGGAAAGGAAACTCGTATGTTGGCTTCTACGATTCCAAATGACTAAGTGAAACTGAAAAACTGCACTCTGCTATGGTGTAAGATTGATTCGCTGATTAAGGCATTGAATTATTTCCATGATATTTCTTCATGTTTATACATCGAAAATATAATACTTGAAATAAGCGTTGAAGTTGCTATTTCTGCAAAGTCGCTTCTAGCCCTAATGCATTTGACATGACTAATATCAACCCTACGTAGTATGACTTTATTTTGATTTTCATTCTGTTTAAGTCCCTGACTTTTTTTAGATTTTTTGTATTCAATCGCATTACTATGGAAAAATACTTGTAAGTAGAGTAATAGAACTGTCTCACACTGCAGGCGATTCCCATTGTAAAGAAGTACTTACAAGAAAATTTCCACGGCAGTATATAACGTAATTTTATTAAAAAAAGTGACCAAGATTGCTTTGGAAAATGTAGGTTTTCAGTGGTTCATCAATGCTTATCTACACATTCGTTCATCATGTAAAAATTGGTTGTTTCTTTTTTAGTATTACGTATGCCTAGAGTCAGAAAGAAATAATCAACGCACGAGGCGAGGTTTACAAGGTTCGACGAGGAATATCGAAGTATCACGTATATATCTCGCAGAGATATGCTCATCGACGTGGAGCGACACTTGCTCGCTCGACTATGATACCGAATTATAATTTACAGTTTATGGAACGCTTGAACTATTTTCCAAACTCTCTTACAGCTTTGTTGGTGTACAGTTTTACAAAAGTCGAAGGCCCGGTGGCCTTCTAAATGCCTTATGTTCTTTCTTTTGTATGTTAGATTTATTTTTCTATCATTACAAAATCTAAGTGGTCAGCCGAATGCAAAGGAAAAGTTTAGATATTAATACATATAGCTTTTTGTTGGCCAAAAGCAAGAGATTTTTGTCGGTTTTGCTAGATATAGCCAAAACTGCCTCTAAATGCATCTTCAGCTCACAATTTGTTTCGCAACGAAGATTAACGATTGTAATCTAGTAGTAAAGATCAAGGAAAAATTTTAATTGATAAGTACCTCAAGATCAAGCGCTTTTAGAGAGAGAGGGAGAAGATCTTAAATTATCTTAATATTCTCACGGCCATTCAAATAAATATTCACGTAAAAAGAAAGTGAAAATAACGTTAATCGCCAATAAATTAAAAAAAAAAGAAAATTTATTACGCACGTGAATCTTCGTTGTCACTAGCGCGTTCTCGAAATAAAGCTAAAGACTTTTTAAAGCTAGAAAAATATTCGCATTGATTTAAAAGTCTTAAAATGATGATCGTCGCGTTTTAAGCGCATTAAGAAGGGCCAGGGCGACTACTCTTCTTCGCTCGCGCCGTTTTTTTCTTCTCATCCATCAGCACACAAGTTTACGTGGACATTTCATATATACATAATTCTCACGACGATAATATTCTTTTGAATATGGTCGCGTTCGCTGAATCATCTATAATCGTCCTGACCCGCACGCGGTCGCGTCCTCAGTCTTGGCTCGTGCGGCTATAGCTACTCGAATTGACGTTGCTGAGCTCGGGCACGTGCTGGTCGTTGCCGGCGACGGCGGCGGCGGCGATGGCGGCATGGGTGGTGACGCCGGGATTCCTCAGGCTGGAGTGACAGCTGGCGAAGCTCAGAGCTCCGGAGATAGCCTGCCTGAGGGGCTTGGTGAGCCACGGGTGCCGCAGCGCGTCTTCGGCGACGGGTCGCTCGGAGGGCTCGCGCCTGAGCAGGGCCTTGACGAGGCAACGCGCTCGAGAAGTGAGGCCCTCCGGAACGGCAAACTGTCCGCGCGAGATCTTGGCGAAAAGCGATGCATGCTCCGCGTCGTTGAACGGATAGCGGCCTACCAGCATCGTGTAGAGCAGGACACCCAGAGACCAGATGTCGGCGGCTTTGCCGGAGTATGCGCGTCCGGAACGGAGGACCTCGGGGGCCACGTAGGCTGGGCAACCACGTCGGTCCGAGAGCTTGTCGTCGTCCTCCTCGACCAGCACGGCGTCTTCCAGGCTCTCCAATCGCAGCTTTGTTCTGAAACAAGGTAAATTTCGATCATCAGTACCGCAGTCATTCGAAAATGTTTCGATTACAAACAAGTGGCACAAGGCGCGCTGTGCTGGAAAAAGTGGAATAAAAGCCGATTCATAATTCCGCGCAAAATTTTCAAGACTGATGGACTCGTATAGCAGCTGAGCACATTTACTCCAGTTTACCCGCCCCTCCCTTCTCTCTCTCTCTCTCTCTCTCTTTCTCTCTGGTATGTGACCCGTCAGTGCCCGAAAAAACAATATATATTATACATACACGCACACAATTTATGATCAATTGTTTATCAATTTTTCACGACTAGATCGCGAATCGATCATGACTTTTCCTCTTTCTCCGAGCGCGCGTGAGAAGATATTCGCGAACCGGTGCTCGCGGTGTAATAAATCGAAGGAATTATGAAACGTTGTTTGAACAATGGATTTTACATGCGCCGTAATATCTATATATTTAATTGAGACATGCGGCCTGCTTCTACCTTAAATTGCAATAATTAGCGGATCGAGTCGGATATATATATAAATATATATATATCAGTCCTCCGTGTTTTATGCATCTTATGGATATTCGATAGCGGCGAGAGCTATTGGCTATATAGGCATATAATGCGCATATCATAGTCGGGAGAGAGAGAGGGGGGGGGCGGGGGAAGGGGGAGAGAAAGGAGCGAGTTAAACATGTGCGCTGTCAAAGGAAGGAAAGAGACCGGCGGGCGCAGCGATGTGTCAATGGCCTCGGTGTGGAAAGACCTCTGCCGCTTTCTTCGCAAACTTTCACCCGCAAGTGTCGCAGCCGTGAGAGCCGGGTTTGTGGCTGTCGCGCGCGCGACGATGCTCTATATTACATAGGGATCGACAGGCTTACATTTCGAAACGTTCAAGCATCTCGCAGCTGCAAAATCCTAAAATCACTTATTCACTTAGTTAGCGATGGTCGTAGGTTTGCCTGATATACCACAATGCAAATTTGAACGAGTTAAACAAATACAAAGTTCATTTCAATATAGGTTTCTGCATTGATAAGATGATAATGGTTGAAATTGTATAGAATTGTAAAAAGTGTGATAGGTTCTCTTAAGCGGATGACGCGCGACTAAAGGACTTTCTTTTAAATACGCTCGGGCTATAATGGCACATCGACGTGAATTTAGGCTTTAGAGGACTCCGTATACGGGGTGTATTCCATTATTGTCTCGGGAGTCTTCAGACAATTCGGAACGTTCCGAAATAAACCTCTAAATCTTAGCATTGCGATTCAAATTTATGTACAAAGGGAAATTAAATTTAGGTTAGATGCGCAACAGCTTTAACCAAGATGGTTATTAGTGGCATACAAATTAACAATTTGGATTTTAAAAGGTTTAGTAACACTTTTCCGTTGTCTATTTTTTCGGAACGCTCCGAATCGTCTGCAAACTCTCGAGATAAAAACGGAATACACCCACGTAGATAGTAGACCCATACAGGAAGAGAATTCGGCAGCCATCAAGGCCATGAAGAGTCGCACGATTGGTTATAAAATATCGTGGCAGTCATTCAAAAAAATTCCACTATACTATGTGCGTACGTATGCGTGTGAATACTGCTCGGTCTTTCACAACGTCTCTCTCTCTCTCTCTCTCTCTCACGAGTATACGAGAGAAGATCATTGTACAAGGTAATCTCGTCGAGGGCATCGAACCTCTCGAGGTGCGTTCCGGGACGATTTCGCAAGCGCTCGGCCGCTACGGATTAGGCTCAGTGCTCCCCCTCCCCCTCTCTCTCTCGATCCCTCCCTCTCGTGTTCTAAAAAAAGGCAGTGTCGCAACAGGATTCCCGATAGGTATATCATGCGCAGTGTGCACCGCCGAATTTTCCGCGCGGTCCGAAGACGGTGCCGCTTCCGGCTTAAGCTGGATTTGAAATGTTAATTCGACCCGCGAGAGTAGCGAACGAGAAACGCAATAAGTATCTGATACGTACCCGGCATCTTTCTGAGGTCAGACGTTACAAACTATTTAGTTCCTGGATTCCTGGTCGCGCCGCCATATATGTGTGTGTGTGTGCGCGCACGCTTAAATGTACACAAACGGCTCTTTCTTTTCTTTTATATTATTGCGCTTTGCATGCGCCATCCCGTTGTTCGCGATCGAGGCATACATGATTAAACGGCTCCTCCCGCGGTTTGCCCTTATACGCTTTCGCCTCATATACACTCAAAGAAATGATCTTTTTTGGGCAAAAGGAGTTATTTGTGTCACGGAAAATAAAGTGACTCAAGAACTTATTTCGAATCAATGAGAGGATTTTCCTTTTCATCCGAAATACTATATGTTCAACAAAATGTCATTTGGCTCGAAACGATTTAGGATAAGTTATAATAAAACGGTAGTAAATTAGGAAGTAAAATTGTGTTATGAAAAGATTTCCTTTTTACTTCCAAAAGGAATAATTTTATTGTAGAATAATGGCCTATTGAAATTCTTTCGATTGATTTCTTCCCTCCTCTCGAGTGAAAAAAAATTCCTATTAACGAAAATAGTATTTGTAATCATTTTTACGGTTATTTGTCAGCAAAGGATTTCTTTTACGCTAAATCGAGATTATTTTCCTTCTAAATAAAAACATTTAATGAGCCGTTAGGGGGTATTTTTCTGAATGCACGCGTGCACGCGCGCGCACACACGCAGGTTGGCGTTTCAGCGGAGTAAACATAAAGCGAGTATGTAGCGAAAGGCGTCGCGCACGAGAAAAATTGCTAGCCATATACGTTTCCTAATTATATGAGAAACAAGGAGGGTGAGGGTTTAGGCTTGGTGAGCGTTTGAAGATGGCTCCGGCGGACTTTAGACAAATCTAAGCTATTTTTAAAACTTTCCAAAACTGTTCTTAGAACATCAAATTATTGAGATTGCCGTCTAATTTGCAGAAACAATCAAACTTCAAAAAATCACATTTATATTGCTTATTAATAACCCAATAAAATTTAAGTCCTTTACAAATAGATAACATAGTTTTTTTTAGAAGAAGATTTTGTCACGAGGAATGCAACAATATGCTCCAATTTCGTGTTGAAAAAAAAAAGATATAATGAAGAAATGTGCGTTTTTAACGTGCTTCGCTAGCGCATGCGCCCAATGAGCTAAGAAATAAAGTTGCTATTATTTTTATAGTGGCAGATTCATTATTTCTTATATAGATTTGTAATTCGGAAATAGTTTACAATGTAATATAATGAAATTTTAATGATATACAACGGAAGCAATTAGCTTTTAAAAAATAAAAAGTCCTCGCTTGATACGTTACGCAACGCTACAGCCACCTTCAAAGCAATCGAGTCGATGAACCAACATGCGTTTCTGCGGCCGAGCACGAAAGTTGTACTCACGTACAACGAGGTTATAGGCATATGCATATAATATAGCTCACTCTGTGTCTCCGTGTACTGTATATGTATGGGTAATATATAGCTTGCAACATCCCTCGCTCGGCGTTACCTCTTTCTCTTCTTTCTTTCTTTTACAATATATAGCTATATATAATGGGTGTCGAAGAATACGGTTGAAGTGTCAAAAATGAGATGATATTTTTTTCTTGAAATAGCATATGACTCGCGTTTAGAATGGCCGATCCAGAACCACACCCAGAGCAGTGTTGATCTGAAAACGTCCTAATTGTGAAACAATCCGGGCAACTCACGTATCAGACAATTGAAAGCTGCTAACAAGCGTCGGGCGAAAATACATAACTCGTCGTTAATATATTGTTTATTATAACTAATATATATAGCGTCTATCAGTGCTCAGCCACAGAGCCACTCTTTTTGTTTTTCCCGACTGGAATGCGAGCGCAACGAACTATTGGCAAATCGAACGGGCTCGACGCGAGAGAGAGAGAGAGAGAGAGTGCTCACGACACACTACATGAGTAATGGAGGCAAGTTATGTATTACAGCGAGCCACCTGTGACAATGCGCGCGCGGCACTTTTTCGCCGAGATCTATTATATCCCCTAGGTTTTGCAAGGAATTCTCTATAACCCAATTGATCGGCCAACGTGTTTCAAACGAGCTATTCCTAGACGGAACGGCCGAAACACCGAGTTTATTCATACACACACGCGCGTTCCATTTATTTGCAAGAAATTTTTTAAATTCTTGATATAATCGAGATTAGAGATTATTATGATAAAGAATCGGGTGCGTTGAAGAGTGCACGTTTGTAGAGGTAGCCATACCCGGGTTATCCTTTGAGGAATCAGTACCTATGTATCCGAGATTTTTCGCTTTTACAATTACGGCTGCGATTCCGTTTGTATTAATTTTATTTTTTGTCAATTACCAATTGCAACTACGTTTCAGATCAGATCCAATAATTTAGAATCTGATTCAGAGAAGATTTTTAAAACAACAATAATAATAATAATAATAATAAGAAGAAGAAGAAGAAGAAGAAATATGGGTCGGTACATCACAGATCCCACTCGTAGACTACGAGTCGAGCGAGAAGGGAAAAGTAGCGGAAATGAGGGAAAATCGGTGCCACGAGCATATAAAGAGAATAAAAAAAGAACGAAGACCAAAAGGCTTCCGGTACTGTATAGGACTTCAGAAACTCCCTCTATTATACAGACTATGGTGCACACCGAGACTAGAAACATATAACGATACGACTCGAGCCCCGCGTAGCGAATGTCGATGCGTTGACGTGGGAAGTACGACACATCCGGAAGTCGGCTGTTATACGCATATAATATAGCGGTGCGAGGGGGGGGGGGGGGGGGGGGGGGGGCCCCCCCCCACTCACCTCGCTTCATCGGCAAAGACAAACTTCCTGAGCTTGAGGTCCCTAAGGACGACGCCGTTCTCGTGGCAGGTGGCTACGGCCCGGGCGGCCTGTCTGAAGAGCCGCCTGGCCTCGGGTTCCCTCAGTCTCCTGCGCGCCCTCACGTAGGCGTGCAGATCGCCGTGGTGGCCTTCCAACAAAAGGTAGCGTTTCTTGCCGGCATCGACGAGTCCGGCAACGGCGCTCGCTGCGCCTGTGCCCTCCAAACGCAGGTGGGCCTGAAGCAGGGCCTCCGCGCCTTTGTCTCCCAGCGTCAGTGCCTATAGAATCACGGAAAAAGAAGAATTTCAGTTATATGTGTTCAACCATTTTGTTCAGAACCAATAAAAATATTCTAAATGTTTTGAAAATTCAGATGCAGGCCGCTGACAGGTTCGCGAGCATCTGTCGAAACACTGCAAGAGCCAGGCGGGTTTCGCAATGAGCGCGCGCCCAAGTGCGAGAGATAGATCCCCATCACTTAACTCTAATTTAGTAAAGGTACTTACAATTAGTACCCGCCGTCACCTTCTCGCAAAATACTTATTTCAATCCAAAGCATCTCAAGGCTGTGCGGTTCACATATATAGATTCGTTCATTATTCTCGCAACACGCAACTCTGCATAAATATAACAGCAGCAGCTGCTGCTACTGCGGCTTCTCTAGTTTCTCGCAAAAACAAATGATTTCGCATTTTCAAGTATTACCAATAAGTTACTGGGTATAACATAGAGAGGTATTTATAACGAACGCGCATATTATACATAAATTAAAGAGCAATCGCCATTCGCCACATATACTTACACATACACACACACTTAATCCTACGCATATGTGAGCCATTCGTTACGAGAAGTCGGACACTGCAGGACCCAAAAATGGAAACGCTGTATTTTAGCATTTCTTACTCGGTGCCAACAAAAAATTACGGGCCAATTACCAAGAAACAGGCTATATTACTCGGTAAGTAATTAAATTAGCTTCGTCTGCAAGCAGAACTCGATTTTGAAAGTATTAATTTTTTTAATTTATTTGAAATAGTTGTCCATCGTGCAATTTCGCTGCTTCGGGCGAAAATAAATGTGCAGATATTCTCGCGCAAGCAACAGCTATATCCTGCGCCTTCATGGTTAATATATACTATTGCGGTAAAACACAACTCTCGAGGATGCGCGGCGATGATAGATTGGATGAAAAAGTTAAATTAAACTTTCAACAACCGGAATCAATTCGCCCAAGGCTGCTACTACAATAAGATTATACGACTGCATTGATATTATAAAAAGAGAGCATCTATATTATACGGACTGGCAATATCTGCACGCGCGACGAATGTTATAACGGGATGAAGTCGAGCGCTGTACACGTGCGTCAATGATGTAAGCAGCATTTTTTTCGTTGTATAACTTGTACTACGCGTATTTATGCCCAGAGACGCACGTGCGTGCGTGGTTCAACGTTCAAGGCTGATCGAGAGACAAATTAGTCGCCTCCTTCTTACTGATGCAGCACCCTATATTATTATTGTTATTATTGTTATTATTGTTATTATTATTATTATTATTATTATTATTATTATTATTATTATTATTATTATTATTATTATTATGAACCGCGCTATTTATTCCCATAAACTGGCAGGTTTTCTTCGTTAAGAAGGTTCATGAGTCTCAGGAGTGTACAAAGAATAAAGGGAAACTCATGAAACACATTAGAATTTTTTCGATTTTTATATTGTTGACTTTATATTGAAGATATTTGATTTGAAAGTTTGCACGTAAAGAAAATGTAAAGCTCATTGGCTGCGCGCGAGCCTCCTTAAAATCCTAAAAACTTGCCAGTATATGCGGGGTGGTTATTCTACCAGTGCTCTCGTTTTTCGATCTGTGAAAAATGTAAGAAAATACGTATCGCGGACATAGGACCTATACTGTACGCAACAATGCTAGTTATACTATATATATCTGTCGAGAGTTTCTGGCCCAGTTATATTGAATGCAGCAAAAGCATCCTCCCGCTGCAGCAGCTACAGCACTTTCCCGAATTAGAAAGTACGTGCGCAAACGTATGCGAAAGAAAAACCGCGACTGTGCTTATAATTCGACTGTTATGTAGCAGAGAAATGAAATGGCGCGCGCACTTTTACATATACGCGCGTGTGTATATATATATTTTGAAAATGAAATTGCAAAGCATATTTAGAAGCTAACGTCGTCACTGACTCACGCGTTATATATCATTATATATCTATACGGCAGTAAGAAAGCTGAGGCTGCTTCGTTAGTATGCGCGCATGATCGATTCATCGGGCAGGGGCGAGTCGATGATCGACGACATAACATAATGCTGCGGAGATCCTTTTTTATCTAATCAAGAGCAGGGGCTGTTGGCGGAAAATACAGCAGTACTTTTTTTATTCCTTACTTTCATCTCGCGGTGACGACGACGCTTGCGAAGATTGCGTTACGACTTTAGTTTTCAGGGCACTTATCGCGCCTCGCGTCACTCGTGTACTCTTTTACGTTCTCGCAATATCGCATCGATACCGGGCAAAAATATTAATTTTAAGCTGCTATGCGCGCGCACAAGCGCATCAGTCACGTAATTAATGATGTCGTTTGCGTAAACAGGAAAAATTGCCAACATCTGAACCACTGCGAGCTACTATGCGAGCTACATTAGCGTGCGAGAAGTGCGCGGAAAAAGCAATATCAGCAGCAATAGTGAGTAAGCGCCGTCGAAAAATAGAAGAGGCACGCTGGCCTGGCTTTTTAAAGGCGAAACGCTCTCAGATATAGTAATTTTGGCGGGCCGCGTCGAAAATAGAACGCGACGAGCTCGCGAATGCTTGCGCGCCGGCGCGGCGGCCGGTTTATTCAACTCCGCCGTCGCAATGTATATTTTCAGAGATAAGAGTTGAACGCGTCTCGAGAGTTTTTATATCTGAGCAGCGGGGTACGCAACGATTTTTTTCCGGAGGAATTGCGAGGGTGATGAAAAGGCAAGCGCATATATATATATATATATATACACAATATCGCGATACGAGTCGATCATTGCCTTTAATAAAATCTCGGAGTAGCTATTCATAGCGGCTTTGTGCGTACTTGACGCGGGTATTTCGAGGGGGCCGTTTCTTATTTTGGCAGCCGATTACTCGCCGACGGCAGCAGCCGCCGAATTAGCCGCTCGCAACGGAAAAGAGTAGCGCGCATCGATTAGCGCGCGCCTGCTCGACCCGGATACTTGCGCGGTATATACGTATACTCCCGGACGTTTAGAAAGGCGAGCGTGCGCGATATAGTGTGTGCATGATACACGTGTCTATATATATGCACAATTTCTTCCAAGTCTTTCCAATGCACCTGAATCTTGACAGATTTTTAAATTGCTCTAAAATTCATAAACATAGCTTATCTTCATGCAAAACTGCCTGCATCACTCCCAGAATGGCAGGCGATCGTTATTGGATGTGAATATGTTTCGAAGTTCTAAAAAAACTCTTAATGGGTCTAAAAATATATTTAAATTCTAGGATTAACTTTGAAAAAACAGTATTTTTGAGATTTTTTCTAATGTCGCTTTCTTGTTGATATATACACACACACACCACAGTATATAGCACTTATGCCTATACATACACGAGAAAGTCTCTCCCGAGTCTCCTTCTCCACGCGCGTTTTCCGCAGCAACAGCAGCATGAAAAGCCGCCGCAACATATGCGCCAACAGAAGGCGGAAACGCCGCCGCGAAAGAAACGTCTCTCAACGGTCCCTTTCCTTTTACCAGCATACCGCTGCAGTTGCTATACTTAGTTAGCGCCGGAGGAAGTCAGCTGAGCGCGTGCGACTAATTTCCGGCTGCGAGCAGCAAAGAGATCTGTAGATCCTCTAATTCGAGCTTTCCGCCGCTTCTATTATATAATACACCGAGCGAGCCGAGGGTTCGAAACGAGACGACGAGACGAATCAAGAAATCTCGTCGGACAATATGGTCTCTAAACGGAGATATTTGAGATTACTGATTTTTTTCACAAAAAATATTCGATCCCGCTTAAATTTTATTTTTTGATGATCCTATAAATACACACACACACACACACACGCGCGTACACGACGCAGAATTGGCGGAATTCTCTTTTATAGAACTTTTTGATTTTTCGAGTGCCATTTCAGGGCCGCCGAGAGAATTTCGCAATAACAGTGCCACATAACGTAAGCCCACTATAGCTGCGTCTAGCGAAAGAGTTTGCATGGCGCAAGAATCTCGCGCGCGCTCGCCCCAGGGCTACTATATACATACGTTACGTACAACAACATATATAAAGACATCATGCTGTTTCGAGACGATTTCCGCAAAGTGATGTACAGTATATACGAACGCGTGAAAAGCGATTAGAGGGGAAGGGAGTTTGAGAGAGCGGTTATTGGCGATTTTAAGAAAAAGCGATAAGTTTACGATACGATAAGCTACAGCCACGAGTTATTTGCGCCGCACAACGCCTTTGGCTATCGAAGCAGGAAACGCACTGACCTTTGAAATCGCGCGACGAACTCTTTAAGCTGTAATAGCCATTAACAATTCATTCGCACGCCTTCGTTTCTATGCATGACCCGTAGCCCTTATTGCGCTTATACGCGCACTCACTCTTCATCGCTGACTATTCGATGGATTTCGCCGAATAACGAGAGCCTAGTGTGGCCATGACCGCTGCATCCTGCATCTGCCTAGTGTGTGCGTGTGCGTGTACGTGTGCCTGTGTGCGTATACGAACGATGACGCATTTCGTATATGAGCACCAGCCCTTATGCGTTTCTCAATTCCCGGCGGCGGTGTCCTGGAATGAATCATGCCATTGTTGATGACAACGACGCTCGGAGTGTTTTTACAGACCCCCACACGTTTTTTTACATGTCAGATCAGTGGAAAGTTAAGTCACATAGCTCTATGAGATTGAATAGCTGGCTATAGCAGCCCTTTGACTTGTGTGCAGCCCTTAATTAGATAAGAATTAAAGCAGTGAGATGCTGCGTCTCTCACCGATAGAAGTAATTTCATATTAACAAGATGTTTCGAATCATCCGAGAAAATATATTTGGTATAACTATTACCCAATTTTCATCGTCGTATCCATGTTTGAATGCATAGGCCAGATTACAATATTGTATAGCGAATCATTTGCCTGCGTATAATACTGAGTTTTTATAAACATACGATGCAACAAATAAGAATTCTGAACTCTTCGCACGATAGTGTAAGGTAGTAGGTTAGATAGGTTAGACAAACTATTAGGCTGGGCGACCAATTAGACGTCTGAGATGAATAAAACTAAATTCTAAATAATATACTTTCGTTTTTACTTTCGAAACTCAGAGAATGGTATGAGGGTAGAGGAAAGATTTATTATAGAGGGTGTCCCTTCGAGCCTTTCTCGTGTCTAAACTCCTTTTTCTCGCTTGCATTAATCTCTGGCTTTCTTTCTCCCTCCCTTCGTTATTATCGGTATATATATATATATATGTGTGTGTGTGTATGTATATATATGCTCGATAGGATCTCCTCGTTTTGTTACCTTGGCAACGACGACCGGCTTGTATTTCAATAAAATGTGAGAATCTCTTTCTCTTTGCTCGTTTTTCTCTAAAATTCGAGAGAGCATTTTTTCCCGGGGAGGGCATGGCTTGGCATCAGCAGCACAAAATGCTGCTGTTTGACGAGAACTATAAGGTCGTTTCTTTTTATTATGGGGTCGCGGAGAAAAAAAGCGCTCGGGTTGTGATTAGTCGATGCATCACGGGTTTCCCACAAGTGCGCTGCTTTAGGATTACAATAGCCAGAATAAAGAGCGCGATCTGACACAAGAATCGGGACACGAATCAATCAAGCTTGGCTGCTGCAAAAATATAAACGTTACTTCCTTCTTCCAATGGAACATAGCATCGGATCTTTTTTTGTTTTTCAGAGATAAGAGGAGCCCAGTTTTAAAAATCAAACGCTTCATTAATTGACACTCTTTTTCTCTACATAAGCCTCAAGCGATATGTTTGTAAAAATACCTATAGAGAACAATATACGTTTGCGAATGAGAAGAAATTACTCACTTTAGCGACGAGCTGTTGGCCGGTCTGCACGTCGACACACCTAAAGAGCGTGCTGCCCTCAGCCGGACCCACGAGGAGAAACCTATCCCCCAGAATCGTGGGCCCGTGTAACTCTCTACCACCAGTGGAGGCGGCGGCGTTAACCTGTTGTGCCGGCGTAGGCTCGCAGCTAGAGAAGAGCACGGGTGCGACCGGCGTCACATCCTCGCTTCCTTGCTCATTTCGGTGACGATGATGCTGTGGATACTGTGGCGCAATCGACTGGCTGTGATGATGATGATGATGGTGATGATGATGCTGCTGTTGGGGGTGCTGGTGGGGCTGGTGATGCTGTTGGTGATGATCGGGACTGGAATTCGGGCTGACCAGGAACTTGCCGTTGTTGGTGCGCATCACCTGCAGGTGCATCGGCTGCTGGTGCCGCGTAGTCACTCGCATGTTGACCATTAGACTGGATTATACACTCTTATCTTGCGCCAACTCTATATATATACATATATATATATATTTATATATAACTCTCGCCTCGCACAAAGATTTTACTATAACAATAACTCGCACTGTTAGCACTTTTTATTCTTCGTATATTGTTCTCTTAGCGAGTCACTAACTACAAAATAGCTTCACTGAACTTATCTTTACGCACACAACTGTCACACCAACACTTTGGAAGTACTTCAACATGAAGAACCGAATGTAGAAAAGATATGGGAGATGATCCGTGTGGCTAATCCTTAGCGAAACATTAACTACTAGACTTGTTGCGCTTTGTGGCAGGCTGCGGAACCTCTGTAGAATATACTGTCCCAGCTACGAACGTGGGTGGACGGAAACAGTTTTCTTGGTCTGGACGAAGAATTGCCGGCTTTCGTCGACTGGTCCTGGAAAAGAAAAAAGTCCCGTTAAAAATGAGAGATTCTGTGTCATACGCATGTATATTTCAATTGCTCGATGCCAGTATATATATTTATAATAAAAACGCAGCCGCATTCCTCCTCGGTATATGTATGTGTATGTATGTGTATGTGTGTGTGTGTGTGTGTATCTGATGTTGCTTCTACGGCATGCTCTCGTTTATACTCGCGCCGCCGGGAGAAGGGAGGAGGAGCGAGGTCGCTGCTCTCTGCTGCTCTCTGCTGCTCTCGAGTATTATAGTAGTGTGGCCGCGATGCTGCCGAGTTTCGCTCGAATTGTGCACGCGCATGGAATTTAGTTGCTTATATATACATGCTCGATTTCGCTTTCGCTATTTACTTCTGGCATAATCCGATAACGACCTTGACGAATTCGGTCGAGAAAATTTACATATAATGCGCTATTGCCATCTACGTCTCTGTCATCATCGCGGCTCTACATAATATATGTTGTAAAAAAGAGATAAAAAAGTCATATCTAAAGGTCTTTTCGGTGTTCTCCCAAAGCAGACACATGCGAATTCTACACCATTACATATAATACTTACAAATGCATACACATTGCGCAACTTGCGTAAACATCGCAGTTTTCAATGATCACCGCTGACCATTTTGTATTTGGGCTAATCGCGATCGATAAATTGAGACGACAAACAAAAAAGAGAATGATTACACGAATGTCATAAATTCGCGGCAATGAGAAATAATGATGCTCCCGATGATGTTTTGACTCAAGAATTGAGCGATGGCATTAAATATGAATCAAGGGACATTTAGGACACGAAATGGCATACGCAGAGAAGACACACGGCTCTTTTGTAACTGCACAATAAGAAAGCAGATTCCGGCGACGATTAAAAAAAGAATTTTTTTCTTTCGTATGCTTTAGAAGCATGACTCTATGCATGGAAAACGATTAAATATATAGTTGATCCGCTTCTGGTTAATCGATTCCCGGGCGCGAATTATTCCATTGGTCGATGAGCCAAGTGATTCACGCCGACGTGCGCGTATTATTTCAAAAGCAAATGCGCGCGCATGTTTCGACATCCGTCCGCTGTGCTGTTGCGGGTTGCCCCTTACGCAATGTGCCGCTGCTGCTGCTGCTTCACACCGCGTGGACTCGGTAAGGTCAGGGATATACCGCGCGCGCGCAGGAAGGTGTAATTAGGTACTTATACAGTGAGAAATAAGAGCCGGCGATCTTGATCTGATACCGTGTCATTTTTGATTATTTATTTTGCGCGTCAGTCCGAGGCTTTTATACATATACAATATATATATATGGGATATCGTTTAGATTCGCTCATTTGCCTAGGGCTGTTATAGGTATTCCCAGGTTCGAGGTCGCTCTGGGACTGGTAGTATGGCCTCACCTCAGCCCTCTCTGACCTTTGGGGGTGGTGAGGGTAGCTTGGCAGAGGTGCGACACTGCCGATCAGCACAGCTGATGGCTACGTACGCGTCTCTCTCTCTCACCCGGTATACTTACGCGCTACATACACACACACACCCATACTTATGCACGATCCATCTGCGAGTTTATTACAAAGGGCCACCGGTGCAGTTCTCTGCGTGGAATTATAAGCTATATGCAGGCATACGCTTACGTGCCTCTTTATGCACGAGTCAGAAAGAACAAAAATAAGAAAGACGAAAGCATAAAAGATACGTGATCAAATGCGTCGCCGCGCGTGCATTCTCACGCGTGCCAGTGACGCAGCGATAGCGCATGTCCCGTACTTCTATAGCTGATGATGCTGGGAGACTTGGTGAAAATTGATATTCTAGTAACTCCCCCCCCCCCCCACCTCCTCTTTCTCTTTCTCGTCATCGCTATATTTTCACAGATGACGATTTCAACTGCGTCACATTATTATGTATATAGTTGAAGAGAAAAAATGGCTTAATGGAGAGACACAGAAGGCGAAATACCCGCGACGTTATCGCGTGATTCCCCTGACTTGAACGCGTCCGTCGCCCCTCCTTCGTACTATATACCGCTGCTGCTGGCGCATTGGCCTTGCGCAAAGCTCGCGCGGCGCTCAGGGCTGTACTCATAGCTATTGTCGCCTGGCGGTCTCTCACGCTCCGGTTCACTCTTTTTCATGAACTTGGTCTGTTTGCCGAGATTTTGTATTTAAAACGTGGAGAAAATTCTGTTGGCAGATCAGAACGAAATTAATGCTAAAGTATTTTTTAGTGCAATTTTCATTTGAATAGAGGTAGTCATATTGATCTGCAAGAAACATGATATTCTCCGCCAACTCGCAAACCTTGAATCCCGAATTCGTTGAGCCAGAATCCAGTATCGTATCTCGGGAGAAGGGAGGGTTATATATATGTGTATGTGCGCGCGCGTGTGTATGTGTGTGTGTGGGGACGTGTGTATTGCGTGTGCACGTGTGCGCGCAAGCAATGTGAGCATTTGTACACCGAGCAAGCGAGAAACATGATGAAATTGGGCAAGCACGACGAAACGGCAGTATACGTATATAATAGTTGACGCACACATAGGCGCGCGCACGCACACAGATAGACGCGCGCGCGAGGGCGCGCGCAGCGCTAGTATGACGAAACGCACGCAGACTCGAGCTCTTGTCGCGATCGCCTTCGAACTGTATAGCTGCCGAGTGCCGAGATAGCTGATATCCTTCGTTAAGGTCAAAATGGCGGAGTTTCCACGGTTGGCGGCAGCAGCACAATATCTGCTATTTGCGCGTGGGTGTGATCGTATTTTTGATCGAGGACCTCTTTATTACCGAAGAAAAAGGAAAAAAACGTGCTATCGTTCATCGCACCAGCGCCACCGATGACACAATGTAAATAAAATAGACAAATGCTGTAAATAACGAACCGTGTAGGAACCGCATGAGTGTGCCTGTAATAAGTATACACACCATAGTTTCTTTGTCAGGCCAGAGCACTATCAGCTACTCGCATTATCTAGAAGCTCAAGCAAGACAGATAAACGCGACTGCAAAACACATCTACTTCCCGTTATTGTGAAAAAGAAAATAGTACATCACGATACATGTGACCTGTAGTTGGGCCACGAGTTTCGTTTTTAAACTACATGTATATAGAGTATCTGAAGGCTTTTTAAAAGGCAACATGTGCCGATGTGCGCCACCCATTCTAAGCTCGCATCGATTATTATTGCAATCGTGCGCGCGCGCGAGTTTGCATATGTGTAAGTACGTATGCATGTGTATATTGGACAATATATAGTGCACGCTTCTGACGCGGCTTTATTCGTGAGGCTTCCGCAAGGCTACCATTGCGGAAACCAGATTCTTTTTAGGCGCATTACCGTCATGTTTTCAAAATTTTCCTGCCCGAATTGACAAACTATATACCACCGATTGATAAATATGCGCTTTATTATCGTCGCGCCGTTCAACCGGACGCTTATATTAATATGCTTATATTAATTCCTTGGCTCGCATCCGAAAAATTAAGTAAATCGTCAAGTTGTCGATATAATGCCAGCGGTGAGCCAATCTAACCTTAAACAAACAGTATAATGTTTATAATGTATCGTTTATACAATCGTAAACGTCTTGCATGTACTCTTTTTCCTCGTCGAGTTGTTTGCCAGATTAATATTTTCTCTTGCTCTTTCTCTTTCTCTTTCTCTTTCTCTTTCTCTTTCTCTCTCCCACACACGGAAAATCAGACCAGCATCCGGGCTCACACTCACGTCACAAGAACACGCGCGCCGCGCCGGATATGATGCCTTTCGTAAACGAGGTGACCGCATCTGTCCCGGAAATGCAGCGATGAAAGTACCGCGATAATGTCTCGGTGGAAAAATAAATAATAAACAATAACACAGCTCGAATGAGTATGGCGTAAATGATAACAACTATATCGATCGCGTATAGTATACGTGGAGATGCAGCGCGAGCACACAAGTGTATGTATATGTGCAGCATCGTAAGTAGCCGACTTCCAGTACTTGGCACACACCACTGGCCGAGCTGGTAATAATATGTATCCGTGTAAACATAGCGAAGGCGATTTCTCAAGAAGCTTCGAACTTTTCTACAATTCTCTCTCGATCTCTCTCTCTCTCTCTCTCTCTCTCTCTCTCTCTCTCTCTCTCTCTCTCTCTCTCTCTCTCTGGCTGGCTCGAGGACGAATGCCGTACGCACACGTACCCATACGACTCGGACGGATCAATAACTCGATTCGACCAACGCGTTGTTTAATTTGTTTTTCGGTATACATTATATTATACTCACTCAGTCGCAACTGAACTGAGATATGAAGAAAAAGTCGAGTGTGCACGCCGATAAGTGGGCACTTGGTTCGCCCGTTTTTTTCTCTCTTCTTTTCGGCGATCTGCGATGCACGTATGTGTATAGCTACATAATTATAATGCAGGAGTGAGAGAAAGAGTCTTTGCTGCAGTTCGTGTGCGCGGCGGTTAATGCTGAGAGTGGTTGGGAAAGCCTGGTGTGTTGAAAACGGAGCAGCGGTAACCTCGAAAAGTCTCGTTAGCCAATTTACCTCGTCCGATAGAGCATTTGCTCGCGTCACTTTGGCGGAAGAACGCTTTTAGAATATACTTAGAATAGCAGAAGAGAGTAAGTAGGCGTTAGTAGAGCGACAGAAGTACTGCAGCCGCGGGGCGAGTTCACCTCTTTTCAATAGTTATAGGTATCTGTAGATTGCTATGTACGTGCATACCTACTAGTTGGAAAATATACATTACCTCGTGTGAATCTGCGTATGCGTATATATACTCGTATATCTCTGCCGAATACGTTCCTGAGCGGGGGTACTTATGGTCGGCGCTCCAAGAACGTTGTTAGCGACCGTCACCTGCTCGAAAAAAAGACGAATTTCTCCGGCGGGTTCTTCCTCCGGACGAATTGGGTTTTCTTTTCGCGCGCGCGCTGGATGCTCGCTATCTCCTGATGATGCTAATGTTACAGCAACAGCTTCGAATTCAGCCTTCTTTCTTCAGATCTTATTTTGCAACAACTGCGCAGCTATACGCGTATACGAGTACGTATATGGATGTATGCACAGAAACTTTAATCGAAGAACTTGGTTCGCATTGCGATCGAAGAAAATCAATTGCACAAAGAGGCTGTCGCTTGCACAAAGAGATATACATACATATCTATATATACATATGCACATATATCAGAGCTGTGATGACGATGAGGAGACAGATTGTATCCCGCGCTACGGACGGTCCAACGCTTTGGGCCGTACCTCCGCTCAGAAACAACGGCGGTAGTAGAGAGACGAGAGACCGAGCGTACGCGCCATTGTGCAAGCGACGACTAAACTCTCGAGAATCTGAGCCGTGCCAGCGAGCCGGTGTCTGCTTCTGCTACACCCCCCGCCCCTCGTCTCGCGCTCGCTCTCTCTCTCTCTCTCTCTCTCTCTCTCTCTCTCTCTCTCTCTCTCTCTCTCTCCGCTATAATCCCCACCGTCGAGAGCATCGAGTATACATATAGCTAAGCTTCCGCCACGCCGCAACGATGAATTCTTGGCGCTGTTGCCGTTCTTCATGCCGTCCGTGCTTCTGCTGCTGCTCTGCTGATGCTTTACTGTGTGTAAGCAGTGTCTGTATTATTAGCTGTATGTGTGTGTGCGTATGTATGCATGCATGCATGAGTCGTGAGTCGTGAGCGTGACTCGTGCGCGTGCGACTGCCTGTTATGTGTATAGTAAATAACGACGGTTGCGCGCCCTTCCCTCTGTAACGAGTTTATACGAAAATGGCTGAGCGTCTTTGAGAGGTAACGCTCTTTTTATTATACGTTAATAAATAGACTTTGTATACTTAACTATCAGCTAGTTATCACTGTATCTATCATTTAGATATATCATTTACATCCTTCGTTTGAGGTTAGAATGTGCTGGATTGCCGCGATAAATATGTACGGTATACTGTCACTGTCATTTCATATTCATATAGGGATAAGTTAATATTCCGACTTCGTTCCCGTGCTAGGCCAAGTGAATTGCAATTAACAAATTGGCTCCATTCTCGGGTATTAAATGGATGAGGGATTTGTCAGGTCAATCATCCTTATGGTAATCTAGGTTCTGGGAGCATTTGCTTTTAATTCTTGGGATCAAATTCGATCGGCGCTCTTCCGCGGTCGTTCGGTTTCTGCATACAGAGATAAAGAGCGATGGGCAGCTTGGAATCTATGACTTAATTATATCTAAACAGAACGATAATCGACGGAATATAAGCGCACACGTCATTGTCATTTTAAAAATTATCTATAGATACCAATCTTCTGTCGATCGAGACAATTTAATACAAGTTGCATCATACCTACACCCGATGGTAAGTAGTTTATACTCGTGGAATCTTTTTAAAAAACTCCAATCCGATTGGCAGATTCTCAAATCCTAACTATCAAAATGTTCCATTTCAAAAACATTCCCATACAATAAGTATATATAGGTAACAAGCAACAAAAAGTTCATAAGCGCTTAGCGCATTTTCTTGTAGTTTTTTTCCTTAATTTATACTCTTTGAGTTGCGATACAGAACTTCATGTGAATAATATAAATTGAGCAAGCATTCGAATCGAAAATCTTGATCTGGCGATGATTTCAAATCATACGCAAGTGAAGCAAGTCGTTCTTCCGAGGTCTGAAAGGAAGCTTCGCTGGGGGTGTTTGTCACTCACGCTCTGACTAGAGACTCGACCTGATCTCGGCCTGCTCGCCCAATCTGTTGTCTACGTCGCCGAGTCTATAGCATTGTGCATTTGGAAGTTTACTATAATAAATCTACCTCTACGCAAACCGCGTACCATCATTCCTGTTACACCCGTTTCCCTTCCGTACAGTATAACTACATATCCATTGAAAAAAGCAGCAACTCACCTGAAAAATTTAGCGGGACGGGGCCTTACGCACTATAGGCATAGAACTATACATAACTAAGAAAGAGCAATATGTTGAACATCAGCACAGATGAGAAAAACGGTCGTACGCATGCGCAATGCGGTTTAATAAGTTCGTCCCGGAAGAGCTCGGTACCGTTTTGACGAAACGCCAGCTCGCACTACTCTATACATTCATGATAAGCACACATTCCACGTGGGTCTTCCCACACAATATGTATTATAAGCATGCGCATATACGCTCGCACACAATCAGACGAGTTGTCCTGCATTGAGCGGACACGAGCACGCGTGCGAATGCCGCGGCTCGTTGATACTTACATATGTCGCGCCGTTGCGTAATATGGGGCATGCTTCTTACTTACATATATACTCTTCTTCCGATAGAATGTTTTGCAACTGTGCACCCAAGGCTTTCCGCTGTGGATATACCTATAGTATACATATTTATATGCGAACAAACGTCGCGCGCTGCGATGCATCCTTGGGACCTTGGCTATATCTGTCTTCGTTTATACCTATCCATACATATATACATTGATTAAGCGAGAGCGTCTGAGTATATGAACAGCTCTGCAAGATGCAGGTTAAGTCAATAAAATCTTTTATTTTCAATATAATAAAAAAAAATTGATTTTTTAAATTTATATCATTTGTTGACTGATAATCGATGGAGGGAGATTAATACATAAATGAGAGATATGCATACGCATTGAGGGAAGGAAAAGATGAGCTTGCATTCAGTGTGACACTGTAAAACTTTGAGGAACTCTTTACGTCTCAATCTTACATATTCTCAAAAGAACAGTAGAACAGTGTCGGAGGATATATAATTCGTCTCGTAATTTGCGATAATGTCACTCGGACGTGACGTGATCGTAACCCGTATATATACCTATATTAGTACATTTTTAGACTTTCTGCTGTATACGTGTGTGTACGTGCGTGTGTCAGGCTGGTCGGGCATCAGCACCGAGATACTTATCCGAGGCGTTGGCCGCTGCAATCGAGTCTCTCGTCGCGCTAAGCAGCGATGATCATGAGCACTCGTCTCTTCGGATTGTTATAGTACCTTTTTCTTTTATCTTGCATTCACGACCGCATACTGTATGTAGGCATCATTTTTGTCAGTGTACACATAGTCAATTTAAATTATGTGTGTATATACGTGTATATATACTTGTGAACACTACATGCGCTATACAAAGGTCTGCCTGCGAGAACGAAAGAAAAAATGCCTCGCGCACGCTTATCAGTCCGCAGTTGTTATCTCGAATGGCTTCTTTTTTGTTTGTTAAAGTGTTTCTTATATCGTCTGATTAGGACCATCATTCACAGTTTTGCACAATTTCACGACCTATTTCAAAGTTTGACGTTCAATACATTACAAGATTTTTTAGATTTCGGAGCGAAGGACTCGAGTACATCATGATGATACGTATATGTATGCACGCATAGTTTTAGTTGCATATCTAGGAATTTGTTTTATGTTTTTACTCATTCTCGCAGATAGCAAGCAATATGACAATCAAAGAAATACTTTATTGTTCGATGGTGGATATTAAACGTTGCATAATGTTACGTCTATGCCTGTATGCCGTGTATGGTGCAAGTGACTCGCGCGCACATCCGATATATATATATATATATATGCTTACCTCATCGGTATTACCACGGTACACGAAATGCACAGTATGGAATCGAGGGTTTAGGAAACTGAGAAATCTTATTTTCAATAATAGGAGCGGGCAATTAAAAATGGCGAAAAATTAATATATTAATATGAGCAGTGGTCGAACCGCGAAAAAAGAAAGCCTATATGATACTTCCTCTTTTCTTCCTTTCTTTCTTTCTTTCTTTCTTTCTTTCTTTCTTTCTTCTTTCTTAATTTCTTTCATTCTTTCTTTCCTGTGCACAGCACAGCCGGCAGTATCCCCTATTCCTAATTCAGAATCGCTCAGCCTCCTCGGATTCAATAAAAAATTCTCATTTTTTGCATCCCAAGCCGATGATGCCCCCGTCACCGCCATCTATTTCGACAAAGAACTCTGACTTGCTCTCCTCGACGCAGATAGACCAATATTTCGCTATATAGCTATATATACAGCTATACTTCACGTGGAAATTACGGCCATCTATTACGAGTCTCAATATGAATATGTTACATTTTCCGGAGTCATCGCAATTGCCTGCGATTTCGCAAGCATTTCCGTAAATTTTTCTATTATCAAAGAGTCATCGCGCAGGAGGAAAATTTTTTATTACAAATACGCGCTCGCGTTCGTGTGTGCGTTTGTGGGCGAAAAACAGGTGGAAATTGTGCGAATTGATGATTATTTATAATATATAACGGTTTTGTGCTAGAGCAGCTCAGCAAGATTAAATGTAGACCGTGCAGCGGCGTGTACCGGTTATTTTCCAAATAAGGAAAATTGGAATATTGAGAAATAATATATTATGAATATGGTGCATCCAATATTTTAGTAAGAGCAAATATCATTGGTGTTGCAGTATATAGACGGACGCATTCGAATAACTTAATGAGATTAAAATTCTCAATTCCCTCACTACATAACTCTTTCGACCTTAAATGAGAAACTCTAGAGCGTACCGATATTCCCTATATAAAGCGCCTGAAGAATCGCGGATTTCATCTTGGCGTGAAGAACGTCAGAGTCCATTAGCACAGAAACCTTGCTCTCGCGCAGCTCTCCATCAGTAGCATTTGCCGGGTTTCAAGGCTGCGGTCGCCGTTGAATTTGCATCGTTTATGTATATATATATATATATATATATATATATATAAGACATAAAGTTTGCAAGAGCTCGGATTGGGAAACATATCGCGCTTGAAGGACTTTTGGATCTAGGTTCAGAAACTCCCACCACGATCAGACGTTATTTCCGATTTGCGACTTTCTTCACTCGTTTGATTCGAACGTAATGCAGATTAAGTTCGAGATCGTGATCGAGATTCGACATTCTTGAATAGGATTTTTATATAATGGATAGCGGATATATAAAAAATATTAATAACGTTTCTCACGATAAGATGATTGCATGATAAACAATCATTATTTCATCCTCAGCCAGAGTTCAAGAAATTTCTCGATTTTTCGACGCAGATTTATTCGAGCCCCCACATTCCTTTAAAGCTATATAATAAAGGCGAGGTCCCGACCGTCTGTCGAACTTTTACGACGACTGAATACAATGCAGCAACACAGAGTCTAGTCGTCTGGTCCTTTTAAATGGCAAAGCTTTCTTCACTGCGGTTGCTGTGCAGTCAGACTTCCCCGAAAACGTTTTGTACGTATAGATCGAGGCTAGT
Source organism: Muscidifurax raptorellus (assembly GCA_020010945.3). Classification (NCBI taxonomy): domain Eukaryota; kingdom Metazoa; phylum Arthropoda; class Insecta; order Hymenoptera; family Pteromalidae; genus Muscidifurax; species Muscidifurax raptorellus. Next base: position 35,056,208 of record CM052081.1, read on the forward strand.
CCTCCGAACTTCCGGATCTAGGCGGTCGGAAGCTTGTCCTTCGAGTCGTATTTATCTGCGCGGTTCCCTCTTCTTCTTCTTCTTCTTCTTTTTCTCAACTTTTTGCATTATGATCGGGCACGTTTGGCGTCAAGTTTCCCAGGTTTTTATGACTGCGGACATCAACAGACATCGTTTGGAGATTTGCGTAGGTAGAAATATTGTTTTTAAATAGTTTTATAAAATTTAAATGCGTAGGGAATTGAAGCAGTATTTTTTCATTGATATACTATAGTGCTACAATGCTACACATACAAAATCATATTCTCGGCGTTTTATAATATTTTAAATACGCATGACATATTATGTGCATGTAATTAACGCGTTTCATAACGATATATCATCGATGATGACACCGTGACCTAAAATACAAGCTGCAGCGCAGACCTCCACTGCGGATGGCAATTAAAAAATGAACCATGACAATATGCTCGCTACCGGCTACTTAATAATGTTCTTTGTTTAAATACTGTGGATTGTTTTTCCTCCGGAAATTGAGCAAAAAATGAATTACCGAACTCGTTTTCTTCTTCCAGATGTGGTTCTTTAAAAAATATGTCGCAAAAAGGTTTATCGGAAATTCTGTAAAACATATCTTATCTTTTTTTAATCTGTATGTTTAAAAGACTACTAATAAACGACTTGCTGAAACGCAAAAAGTGCAATGTGCAGAAAATCAAACTTTCTTTGTCGATATTCAAAGTTAGAAGATTTGTTTAAAATACAGGCATAAAAAGTGCTGGATAAGAGCCTCAATTCAAACGAAACAAAAACAATTAAATATGATAAACGGGAAACAATCTCATATATATCTCAATTTTGTACAGTAACCAGCGATATTTAATGTAAAATTTTAAAATGAAAATAAATTAAAAAAATTGTATACAAAATGAGGTATAGGTTTTCAGCTAACCTGCGACCCCATTCCCGTATATTTGTCTAATAAACGAGAGATAGAAAAAGGGAAACTTAAATAAGGGAACTTTATTCCGTGTGCAAGCTGAAAGCAAACTCCCCAACTACCCAGGGGTACAAGCCAATCTGACGTTTTTTCCAAAAACAAAAGAAAAATTGTTGATTATTCTTGTTCCCTGACTACCTACACGCCATTCAACGGCCTGCGTTCTCTAGCTCCTTCGGCCCCAGATATACCCTTGTATCTCTCTCTGCACGCACAAGTCGACCGGCCCCGAAATAGTTTCTACTAGTAAATCATGCACGGGGCAGTGCAGATCGAAAGGAAACAATTAACTAAGTTTAGCTAGGTTCAGTATTTAGAGAGCTTGCACACGGCTTACATATAAATTCAGCTCTTACACTCGCTATTTAGCGAGCAAGTTTTTTGAGGGAGCGTATATAGCATAGCGAGATTTTTTTAGATAAATTATATCTCGCGCAATAATTGCCAGGAGAGAAGAGTATAGGCAACACATACATACATACGTATACACACTTTTATAGCTTATATACGAGTATATGTATATATATATAACGTGTGCTGCGTACATGTGTGCGAGAGTATAGGACCTCGAGCAGCGCGGCCTCGACCGAGGTTGCGCTAGCGCAAGAATTGGTTGCAAAATCCGAGCCTCTGGAATACACATACACACATGTGGTGTGTGTATATATATGCATGAAAGCCAAGTGGCATAAGGTCTGTTCACCGTGACATCCGCGGGCGCGCGCCACAAACGCTCCCGCGTGACCCGCATTCTATGCGCATGTATATACAAAGTACTCGCTGTGTGAGTGAGTACCTGTATTGTGCTCGCGCACGGATCAAAGGTTATGATCGTTGACACTACTATAGAAAAGCAGCCGCGCGATTGATTTGGCAAAGAATTACGAGCTAAAGATATATAATATGCGGTATGCCCGTATATATATAAATCGTAGCTGCATAGGTCACAAAAAGCAGGCCAAAATCCCTGTTAAGAGTTAAAAATCCAAATAATATGAAAATAACAATTGAAAAATGGTACTTATAAAATATAGTAGAATGTTTCCAGCGGATTATTACTACGAAACGTGCAGCAAAAATAGAGATATCATTTACATTCGTAGAAATAAAACTGGGATATACAGAATTGCAAGTTAGTAATAAAGATGTATTCCTTACTAAAAATTACAAAGTATATAAGCGGCGTACACTACTTGCATTTCTTCAACAGCCTAATCAGCACGAGCGCGACTTTAATTTCTTAATTTTTCTCGATCCAGCTCACTCGATGGAAGACAATTACTCTCCACATATGCCGATTGCGCTAATTGGACTTTATCGCTCGAACGGCCGGGATATCGGATATATGCTTTGTATCTTATATTTATTAGAGAACATATAATCGCGACTGATATAGTATATGTATTCCGGCCTTTTTATCTTGGAACGAGTGGTCGTGAGTTCCAAGTGAAAATTATTATTTCCGCACACTGCAGTTGCTGATGCCTTCGAAACCGGCTCCAGGTGAAAGATTATGCGTGGGTGGAGGATCTGCATCCTCTGCGCTCTCTTCGCTGAGGATCGCGATGCATTATACCGCATATATTACGGGGCACATCTTACACGCACTCGTTGCTGCTGATGCTGCTGTTACAGAGCGGAATTGCTTTATCGCTTCTGCGCCGTGTTAATGTATATGAATATGATATACGTGTTATACTGCTAGTGTATATATGTATACTTTTCGAGTAGGCGTGAGTTCGGTGTGTATAACCGCAATATGCTGATGAGCCTTTACGACGAACACACCTCGAACTTTTATTTATATAGTCTACCAATTATGTGCGTCCCTTTCACGCACACACACCGTCCAACTTTTGAATTTTAGACATTTGTCCCAATCCTATTTACATAAAAAATTTAAGTTAAAGTGTGTATGTGTATGTGTTGAGTATACGCTAAACAATGTTCGGGTCCTCGCAACATTTGCTCCTATTATAAAACAGACTTGCCATACATCTATAAATCCAAAGCTGCTTTTCAGATCAGCCTTAATAATATTCCAGCATCGGTGCAACCCTGGGTCCAGGTATCCTGCATCAGCTTGCAACAAAAAAGCAAAGGGGCAATACGCGGCTCTGGTTGGCACATTCCTTATATTGTACACTAAAATAGGGATAAAGGATCGACGTGCCTTATACCGAGGAAAGGATTTTCCAAGACCTTGCAGCTATATATACATAGTGTTATAATCGGATACATATTATAATATGTATGGCCGACAAAACAGAGACCCGAAAGTTACAGGCAGGACAGCACCGCTCATCGTCTGTACCTGCAATTAAGTTAGTTTGCACGAATATTATACGTATATATACCACTGCACATATCAGTTACATTATACACTCCTCCTGCAGAAGACTGCATTATAACGACGCGAGAACTTGAAGGAGAAGTCGAAAAACCAAAGCGTGTCATGGCTCTCGCACAATTTCCCCGTCACTGTGCCCGCGACTGCGAAATTTCCTCTCGAAGTGAAATCGTCGTTTTCCTATATAGCGGCGGCAGCAGCAGTGTCGCGTAGAGGCGGCAACGACAGGACCCTGAACCATAAATCGAAGGTCCTGCAGTATTGAGACGCGTTTACGCCAAGCCAAGCGAGCCTCGAGCAGCCCATCACCTTTTGTATCTTGTTGCGCGTGGCACGGCGCGCGAATGTTGTACACACACACACACACACAGAGGTACAAAAAGGAATGCTGCGTGGCAGGGGGGGGGGGGGGGGTTCAGGAGGACCGGATGGCCTAGCGCGCTCCTTTAGCTCGTCGTGTGCTCAACTGCTCGCCGAGCCGGAGAGTGAATTTTCAATATTGCATATGAATTTGATCAACCTTATATATATATATATATAAGGTTGGATATATATAATATCTGTCTTTCGATCCCTTGGCTACATATATTTTCATCTTTGAAACTTCGGTCTTGAATTTTCCTGTATTATAATAGGAGATCCTGTTCAGTCTCCCGCAGTTATTCTTTGAGTCTCCTTCTCCTCCTGCAGCACGAGCATCGGCATCACCTGCTAGTGCAGTCGCAAGAGGGGCAGATGTCGTGCGCGCGGCAGCTGCGTCTGTTGATGCGAGAGCCAAAATTATACCGACGCCGCACGCGACCACACGTCCAGCATCCTTTCCACGGATCAGATGCCGATGATGATGCTATACCAGGCGCGTGTGCCGCACTCGCACCAACTGCTGCGCTGCCACAGCGATTGAGTCAGCTGATGTGGCTTCCTTCCATTTTCCTTCTCGTATATACCCTTAGCCGGGCTTGGCTCTTTTTATTTTTATATACCAATATGTTCCTGGGTTTTATGAGATGACAGCCGCAGAGAATTACGCTTTTTTTCATCTTGTCAACGTGCCTGCTACTTTTATCACTTTACCAATCCACTCACTGTATAACATTATAGCTTTGAGAATAATAAATATGGGCAATACAAATCTCTTAATTATCGATATATATGCGCGCGTATGTGTGTGTGTGTGTGTATATACCAAATAACTGCGCCCGCTTAATATTCTATCCTTGCGACTAAAAATACTGCATGTATGCAATGTCGCAGATTTTTCACAAATCGTTTCATCACCCGAATATTTCGCAATTGTTACCACAAACAAGGTCTCTTATATATATATATATATATATAGCTTTCCTGTAAGCTCGTGCTTGAGTGACTCATTTGCGAGTCACTATATATCTCGATGAAATGTGCGCGCGTGAGATCAAGAAGAAAATAAGAGAAAAATGTAGTCGACTGATGTGCGAGCTTTTTTTCTCAAAATCGTTTAATGAAAATCCGCTTGGCAACAAATGTGAGATACAGTTCTGCGAGCGATGATGAGTGACTGCATATTGTCTGTGTGCATCTAAACATATAATTGCCATCGGGTAAACTGTGAACCATCGTCGGTCGCTACTCGTCCATTTAAATAATAAAACTGCTACAATGACATTAAAACCCATATAATTGTATTACGTGAGAAGAACTTGACGTTACAATGGCTACCGATAGCACAACGTATATGCGTGTCAGTGTGAGCAGATGTGTGCCTTTCTCCTGACTCACGCGCAAGCATAATATATAGTCGCGGTGAGCCAGGACATTGTCCGAGGTGAAACTCATATATCTTTTTCTCTGCTGGTGAGCTTTACCCGAGAGAAATCCTTGATAGGGACGAGCAGTTAAATTCAATGAAACGGCGACTCGAAACTCGAATGAATAACGAACGATGTACTTCGTTTTTTCGTAAACGTATATAAAGCTGTACACGTAAAATTGATTATTCTTTAAAAAAATCAACTGAAAACTAAAACTTCTCTTCTATCCTTTCTTATATATGTTGCATTATTGTAATTATAGTATGCTTGTTTCAAACCGATGAGTTATTTCGCTAAGCCGAAATGAACGAATAAGCGAAATAATTCTGCCACACTCGATAGAATCGAAGGCTGCAACCCAAGGCAAAGACTCGATTGAGAAGCTCAAACGCTTCTCTGTATTGCGCAATATCAAAGCAGCAATAGCCTCGATTCCGAGCTGGGACACAAAAAGAGCCCGCTTAATGAAATCGTGTATGCGAGCAAGTAAGTAGTCTAGCTCTTCGAGGCTCGAACTTGACTCGGTTCGAGGTTCTCCGCGCAAAGTCATTGCAATAATTCACACCGCGCATTGAGGTATCCTTGCGAAGCGGCGGCGACCCAGTTACGCTCGTTATATAGGTACAAATCCAGAACATCGAGCGGCGAGTGAATACTTTGCGATTGAGCGCAAAGGCCGATTATTTGGATGGGGCATGTACACACACACATATTTACCAGTTGAGTTGCATTATCTGAACGAGAAATATTTTTTACTTTTCTACCCGGCGAGTAAAGTGCGCATACGAGGTTATTAAAAAACAAAAACACACGCGCTACGGGAGAAGACTCGGGTGACAATTTATGCGAGATATGAACTGTGTAAAGTAAATACAAGCTTTCACCTCCCTATAGATTGTTAATATTTTATATAGTGCAGTATATAAATAAGAGCAAGTCGTATTTGCGATTTGTAAGTCTTCGACGTGTATTTGTTAATTTTCATCAAATATATTACAAAAAGTAAAAGGTTCCGCGGAACATATATTCGAATGACCATTTTCGGATCGTCGACTCGGGTTGACGTCGCGCTTGCTCGAGGTGAGATAAACATTATAAATACACGCGTTAATGCGAATACCTCAATGTTGACGACGAGTTTTCTATTTCGGAGATGCTGCGAAAAGTAGTCAAGCAAGATCAGAGACTCATCCGGATCTGATCTCCCTCAAAAAACAAAACGAATGCCTATATACATGTGCGATTCGTGCACTAAAAAATAGTAGCCTTCATAAAAAATCAATAGTTAGACGTTCCAAAAGAATAAAATAAAAATTGTTCTCGTTCTTTAGGCCTTATATGAAAAAAGATATTTTTTTTATTTGAACAATTCTATGTGTAAAGTAGATACAATGATAAAAGAGCCGCGGATCGTTAAAAATGACCGATCGATTGGGTAGAAAATTCTAAGGATTTTAAAAAAGATAATAATTGCCGGTATTCGTATGAAGTTGACTTTTTTTATTTTTAACTGGTTTCAAAGATAGACTATTGATCTAAGCACCTATTTTTAATTTACTATATATATCACTCAAAAAGAAGCTCATTCCGATACTCTGATTCTATAAGTTACATTTTTCGTTTACGCCTCGAGATATTCAAGGACATGCCGTTAAACAATGACTATTTTTCATTCATTCTTCTCCTGTTAAATTTCTATGAGAGAAATTGATATAGTTCAAAGAAAAATACATTACTTTTGTCTCCTCAAAATAATTTTTTCGTCATATATAATTCTTTATTAGAACGCGTATTAATTGCGTTGGTAGAAAAATTGAAAAAAATTTTGGTAAATTTCAGGGGAACAGGATAAACACACGATACAACTGACAGTATATCAATAATGTTGTAGACATTTGCAAAAATCAGGCGATCAAACCTCGTCCCTGAGGATCGAAGGTTAGCTTCGCAACAGGCGGTCGATGGCGGCAACGCAACACTCCTCGCACCTATAATGTAGGTCGCGGACGACGAGCATCTCTCTCTCTCTCTCTCTCTCTCTCTCTCGCTATCTTTCTCTCTCACGCCAAACCACGTAACCGCATATACAACTTGGACGGCTTAACTGATAAATGTAATCTCAGTGCTAAAAGTACTTGCTCCTCTCAAAATAATTACCATATCAATGAGAATAAAACCGTGGGTCATCTCTGCCGAAATTCTCTCGTTAATGGATGAACGTGACAAAATGTATAATGCTGCTGAACAATCGGACTTGAGCAGAGGTTTTGAACAATTTCGCGCATTGCGAGGGCGAGTGTGCAATCTACTTAACGAAGCTAAAATAGTATACATTATACAAGAAAGGGCGAAAGTAGCTGATTTTTGCTGCCCGAGAGAAAAATCTTGTAGCGATTATTACTATTATATAATTAGAAAAATTATCAAAGATGAGAATAAGGAAATTCGATGGAGACTATAATTATGTGCGGATATATGCATTATTGCGCGGTTTAATTGCAGCGTAATGAAGCGGCAGGAGGAGGATGAGGAGAAAGAAACGATCTTATATCGCGGCCGTAATTACAAAGCCAAATATAATATATCAGTTACAGGTGAAAGCAGCTACAGGCTCCAGTCCCTGCGCAGCCACATGTCGAAGGAGCATCTGCTTAACGAGTCCTCGATGGGCGAACCAGGAGCAAGCCGTCATGGTAACTTTACAAATTATTACCAGTTCCACTCGGCGGAGGAGCGGCTGAGGCAGCTTCCGCGCTCAATCCAGCAGAAGCTCCGGCAGCCTCGAATGCCACAACGCCGAAAGTACGTCGCCCTAGATGTCGGCTGCAATGCCGGGGTGAGTGCGCTAGACGACAGCTATAGAAATTTATTGATTTTTCACTCTCTTTCATCCCGCGGTATGTGGACTTTAGTCAATTCGTCTCTCACCAGAACTGCGTCTCCAACTGATGCTGAAATCTTCGATGAAGATGTTCAAACATTTTCGCTACTTTTAAAAAAATCAAGTCAAAGCATAAATTTAGAAACATTTTTATGGGGGGGGGGGGGGGGGGACGCGTTTCTTTACTAAGACCATTGTGCCCCATGTTACTCTAGTCAAAGGGCATCCTTCTTTTTTGCCTCACGAGAAATGCGTATTTCTTCGTAGTGAGATTTAATGACAACGAAAAACTAGGCGATCAACTTCCACTATCGCCACTCCAACACTACTTATATGAATATATATATATATAGTTGACTGGACAATTTATTTACAGGATCTCACACTGGAGCTGCACAAATTTTTGAGCTCCAACTTGCCGGACTGCGAGATCTCGATTCTGGGCATTGATCTAGATCCCATTCTCATTGACCGAGCGCGGGAGAAAAATGATCGACCGGAATCGGTGACTTTCGAGTGCCTTGATTTCTTCTCCGACGAGCGTGGACGTATTATATCCTCTTACTTGAGCAAGCATCAAGTGGTACGTTATCGATATTTAAATATATTAGTGCGCTATGTATACCGATGCGCACGCAATTATACGTGTAGTCGTATTGTCATGCGATTCATCAAAATTTCTCTGGTTTATTAGGATCGATTCGACTGTAGCTATTGTTTCTCGATAACTATGTGGATCCACCTAAACCACGGCGACGCAGGTCTCGAACAATTTTTTATTGACCTGTGTACCTGCAGCGATGAGTTGCTGGTCGAGCCACAGCCTTGGCGATGCTACCGAAACGCGGGTCGACGACTTCGTCGAGCCAACCTCGGCGACTTTCCGCTGTTCAAGCAGTTACAGATGCGCGGCGATATGCAACAGCACATCGACAAGATACTTACAGAGAAGTGTTGCTTTGGAAAGGTGGAGGTCACAGATGAGAACAAGTGGCGAAGGAGACTTTTGTTGTTCAGAAGGATGGATAATAAGCAGATGTGAAGCTATATGAATATTATTCTCATCATCATACATAAGACAAGATTTCTTTTACAATTCTATACGTTTATCCTCGTTAATCCTTATATCGCTTTGGAATCAAAAATAGCTTGAGATAGCTTATTTTTCAAGGTCCGAAAAGAGGGGGGTAAAGGGTTCCGAAAGCCAATCAAAACTGAGATTTTGCTCCATAAAATAATAGACGGCAAAAGAAACTAACTGGCTTGAAAAAAATAATAAAAGAAAAATTACGATAATCCAGAAAATAATTGCATTCCGTAGTGTAATTATCTGTCATTCAATATCAATATTTTAGAGAATAAAGTTTGAGTTACGTAGTTTTGAGGTTTTTTGATAGCTTAAAGAGCAAAGAAGATTCCATATAATTGTATACTTCCTTATCTCTTCCCGTGTACCCCTGCAGCTATCTGTACCCGCGGTCTGATTTCGTCATAGAGTTTTTTATCTTCATGATTCTCTGCTTATCGTAGAGTTCAATATTGAGAATCTATGTAATTTCTGTATTCGTTCCTCGCTCCGATCTCTGATTCGTTTTGTCGTCTGATACCATGTTCAAGTTTTAATAATTCAATTTAAAAAGATATAATTAAATCACTTATTAGTAAAGTTTTATTACTTGCAGTTCAATATTCAAAATTACTATACAGGAAAATTTAGTAATTATTAATTGTAAGAGGTGACTTTAGCTACATTTTGCGAAATTTCGAGCAACAGAAAATGTTGATGAAGTATGAAGTATATAGATGCATTTCACACGTTCACTATATGTGAACGTCATCATTTTCAAATGATTGGAAAAAGACTTGGCAACCCGCGCGTATTAGTAAAATCTTTTTTTTCAATTCAATTGGCATTGATTTGAAACGCAATGGAATAGGTAGACTGCTGTGTATAGGTTAAGTTTACCTGTTCCGCTCGTTCAGTTAAGCCGTGTCTTGTTCATATAAGTAATAAGAGTGCAAATAAGAAGAGGTCCGCCATCTATTTATATACTTGCGAAATTCATCGAAATTTGCATTAAAAATATTAAAATAATACATTTCAAGTTCTAATCGAACTTTAATATAAACGTACTAAAAAGCGCTATATATTTAATTAAATTCAATTAATTTAATAGGTGATTTTACAATTATGAATGACAAGTATATAGATACGGAGGACCCCTTTCTTGTTCCATTGTGAATAAGACGCGACTGAACAGCTAAACTGAACAAACTGAACAAACTGCAACTGAACTGAACCTATTGTAGAAAAGCTCCTGGGCCGGATCGCTGGATGTGGTTGCTGGACACAGTGCCAAGACTGCCAAGTGCCACAGCTGATAGCAGTCACGTCACGAACATAGAGGTATACAACCTATCTGTTAGTTATATAGGTACTAGTACTATGGTCACGAGGGTAGTGGGAGAGCTCAATATACACGCACGCACACACCACACACACACACACACATATATATATACATATAGGATTAATCGCAACCGACAAACGTAGCGATGAATTCCGCGAGCAAGGTAAGTCGAAAAATCTGAGCTACGCGAGAGACGCTTTTCCCGCCAAAGCATTGTTTTGTATCCTCGCTGCATTCCCATTCGCTAAATCTCCCAGGCGCCCATCTATCTGGTTCCGGTCGCTACTCACATATTTTATACGTCTCACGAGTGACTCTTACTTAAATATTTAGTTTCGACTTAGAAACAAATTTCCCACCTCTTCACATTCAATCTAGCTTCTGTTCGTGCTTACGGTAGTTATAGGTATACATATATACGCACCATATAATATATACATGTATGTGTATATTATATAAGCCATAAAGCCATGGAGATCAACAACAGTAATAATAAGGTTAGGTTTAGCTTATACTTTTGTTTATATTTTGCATTTTCTGTATGTAGAGTAGCGAGCATTTTGGCTTTAAGTATAGATATCTACTGAGGGGACTTACATCAATGATGCCGGAGTTCGTTATGTATCATGTCTATAGTTGAATTTAATTTTGTTTATCCAAAAAAGTTCAGAGGTTATGATGCTGGCTTTATTTAGAGCTGCAAAGATCGATTCTTTGTATGAGCCTTTATAAACATATACTAAACTTTTGAGTGAACAACACATTCAGAAATTTGAATTATGCTTATAAAATAAATTTGTGTGCATACTGGTGTAATTGAAACAGTATTAGCATCATATTTTTTTTTCTCAACAGGTTGGTGAGATTTTTACAGCTGCTGGAGCAGCTTTCAACAAGTTGGGGGAGTTGACAATGCAACTACATCCAACAACAGATTCTCCAACTGGGTAAATCAGACATACACCTATGATGTCCATTATTTTGATAATTACTTCATACACATGTGCTACAGTTCTTATTACACAATACTGACGCTTAGATTTGCATTACAGTAAATGGACTGACGAGGAAATCGAGATGCTCCGTCACTCGGTTAAGACCTTCAGCGAAGACTTGAACAAAATTAGCGATCACATCAAAGGGAGGACTGTGTAAGTTCGATGAAAATGTAATAATTAGGCTCCGAGACAACGGTCACAACTCGATTCCTCAGTCAGTATTTAATTCTTTTTAACAAAAATCATGGCTTTTATTCTAGATCGCAAATTAGATCTACACTTAAGAAGAAAGCATTTGAGGAAGCTGGTGTTCCCATGAGGCAACAAATTATTACCCAACAACAAGCTACACCGCAAACAAATGTCCAGCAAATTCAAGCTCAAAAACAGCCAGCAGGTAATCCAGGGCTTATGGGCAAGTCAGCTGAAGTGACATTAAATATGTTAAATGCACCTGAATCCGAAGTTGATGTGGAAGGGTTGCCGGAGGAAGTTAAATTAGAGTTTGATGGAGCAACAGAAGAGGTCACATCGTAACAATTAAATTTGTTTGAAGTAATTCAACGAATTTCAGAGACTGGGCTATGTACATCAAATTTGATACACCACAATCTAAAATGATGTTTCATTAATTACTTCTGTAAAAAGTTTCTGACAAATCAGAGATACTTTTTATTACTTAATATATTAAAATTCTAACTTTTATGTTATAATTTATACATTATCATAGTGCCCAGAACTGCAGATTAAGTAGTAACATAAGTTTTATAAATGTAAAAGATTTAGTATATTCTATATTTATGTAACGCAGTTGTTTTTACCATCAACAACAGTAAGTAATAAATTCAAGATTCAAATGACTATTCAACAATGCTATTAGCATTGTATATTATAATAGATAAATAAACTTATAATCTGCAATTGTTTTAGAAATAATTGCTCTAAGTATTTGCGATAAAGAAGAAAACAATTTGAGACAAGAGTGGTAACATAACAGAAAATTTGTCTCTTTTTATTGCTTAAAAGATATATCTTCACCTATATTAAATAAATATTTTTGTATGTTAGTGACCTTTTTTAATTTATCATCTAAATAAAGTGAGTACACTTTGAAATATGCAGTTTGTATCTATATAAATAAATTTGTATAACTATAGACATCGCTGCTACTTATTCGGCCATATACATTTATTATTTACATTGACTTTACTGATATATAAAACCTCTTTTAGAGTTCCTATTAGATTGCCTAGGGATTTTTGTACTTTTAACCCCTCCCTCTTTTCTGGACCTAACTAGTGCCAACATGGAGCCAACACAATAAAGTCACTATAATATATATATATATACACTGGCTCGTGCTCGTGACAGCTCATATATATATATATATTTTACTACCATCAGAGATTGGTGCTACACTGTGTATACTTCAGTTAAATAGTTTGTGTCCGAGAATCTTAGCTGAAAGGCTAGCTATCAGAGCTATATAAAGTTTCCATTTCCAACAGTATCGCATTATTTATTGATAGATGACAATGTTTTTCTGGAGTTTGCGTGCGATACGTCAAATTTTACGTTCGACGTATGGTTGTTAACGATAATTACGTATAGACGCAGAAACAAAGCGTCCTTACTCTTGAACAGATGTGAAGATCTCTGGTTAATGGAGTTAAGTAGTCATAAGTAGTGTGAGTATAGAAAAAGGAGGAATAGAAGTCTCTAATCAAATAAGTACAACTCTTAGTCTTGGGAACGTGCTTGGAACATATGGAAGGTGGCATAATGGATAGTCCAGATAGTATTCTTAGCAGATCTGAGGATGACCCTGCATCGCAAGGATGCTTTAGTCCAAAAAAAGTACCTTTTAGGTTCCTTGGTCTGGCGCTTATGTGCTTACTGGGATTTGGTAAGCAAATTGCTACTGTTAAAAACTTTTTTATCATTCTATTATATACTACTTATCTGTCATCAATTGAACTCTTTATCAATTTGACCTATAATATTATCGATGCAAATTTTCTGCTTATTACTTTTTATGGTATTTAGATATGTATTTTGTTTAGTGTATTTCTTAATACAATGACTCATATATACAATTATTTTTAAAATTAGTAATGTATAAAAGCTAAGCCTGGACTCAAAATTGATTTATTAATTTTTCGTATTTATATCAAACAACAAAGAACCACAATTGAATTGTTGAATAAGGCTTTGAAGTCAGCTCATATATCTCATTTCATGATTAAGTATGACTAATACCAGCATTTTATCTTGAATACACATTATAGAGTTTCAAATTTTTTGGATAATACAAAAGCAGAATAGTCAGTAAACAAGATAGTACTTATTAGGAATGTTTCTGTTCCAACAATCTGTAAAAAACATTTCAATCAGAACATCCTAAATTAGAAAGTTGATTTTTACTTTATTATACGTAAAGCAATGTGAAAAATATCCTTTATAGCACTGCATGACTTAAATCTGCACTTAAGACATGTTGTATTAATCACCCTCATTATGATTGGTTACTTAACTTACTGCAACAGAAAGTGCCACTTAGGACACTTGTATCTTAGCAATATACAGATCATGCTTTTGTCTAAAGACATTTTTTTAACGACATATTACCCTAAAAAATAGCTCTTGCTAGTCTAGTTTTTTTTATTCTCCCATATACTCACTTCCGGATTTTTATGGAAACACTCCATACCAGGGGTTAGTCATTAGGGAAGTCATGACACTGACTAAAATTGATTTACACACACTCTTGTTACTTTTCCAATAGTGCCAGCCTGCTATTCCACTGTTTTAATATGTTAATTATTTCTTTTATTATGTTTTTCAGGTTCATATTTCTGCTATGATAATCCTGCAGCGCTCCAGGATACATTTAAAACTGATTTAAATATGCCAACTAAAAAATTTGTTCTACTGTATTCAATTTACTCCTGGCCAAATGTAATTTTATGTTTTATTGGTGGATTCTTGCTCGATAGTGTATTTGGGATAAGATGGGGAACTATCATATACATGGCATTAACATTAATTGGTCAATTAATTTTTGCCATGGGAGCCTATGCCAATACTTTTTGGCTTATGATGGTTGGAAGATTTGTTTTTGGGTGAGTATCCTCTAAAATTATTTGAAACATGTTTAAAATCTAAATATTTTTTATATCCCTTTTTTATTTAGTATTGGAGCAGAATCATTAGCTGTTGCTCAAAACAGCTATGCAGTCCTGTGGTTCAAGGGCAAGGAGCTAAATATGGTTTTTGGATTGCAAATGAGTTTTGCCAGAGTAGGGTCAACAGTCAACTTTTTGGTGATGGAAAATATTTATGCATATGTCTCCAAAACTCTGGGTTACACAGGTCCTCAATGTATTGGAGCCGTTTTATTTCTTGCCGCCTTGACCTGTGTAGGTTCAATGCTTTGCGCCCTCTTTTTGGGACTTATGGACAGTCATGCAGAAAAAGTTTTGAGACGAAATGAAGGCCAGGAACCTGAAATTGTCAGACTCACAGATGTTAAGGATTTTAAGAGTGTATTTTGGCTAGTAGCATGGATATGTGTAGCTTACTATATAGCCATTTTCCCATTCATTTCATTAGGAAAGTAAGTATAAGTTAGAATTACATCCGTTAAGAATTATTTTTTGTATCAGCTACTTATGGAAAAACGATTTTTTAGAGTTTATTTTATACGAAAATATGAGTTTGAGCCAGCAGTTGCAAACACTGTCAATTCACTAGTTTACAGTATTTCCGCTTTTGCATCTCCTCTTTTTGGAATATTGGTCGACAAAACCGGAAAGAATGTCCTGTGGGTTATCATTAGTATCATTGGATCGTTATTTGCTCATGGATTGCTTGCGTTCACTTATGTTAGTCCATATGTATGTATGGTTATATTGGGACTGTCTTACTCAATGCTTGCAAGCAGTCTTTGGCCTCTCATTGCTCTAGTCATTCCTGAACATCAACTTGGCACAGCATATGGAATGTGAGTACAGTTTTGCCTTGTATAAGAATGCTCTTCTAAATTCAAGTCGCCGTATTACAATAATAGTCATTTTTCAGAGCTCAAGCACTTCAAAACTTGGGTCTGGCAGTGACGTCTATAGTTTGTGGAATCATTGTTGATACCCATGGCTACTTCATGCTCGAAATGTTTTTCCTTGCATGGCTTTGGAGTAAGTATGACAACAGTAAACAAAAATAAAACTATATGTATAAAATATAATGAACTAATGATCCTTATTTTTTATTCGAAGTATCTCTGATTACTGCAGTTGTGATTTGGATATCTGATTCAAACAGAACCGGTGGTTTTCTCAACATGTCTCCTAAACAGCGCGAACATTACGAGCAGAATCCTTGCGTACCTGAGGTCACGGAAAGGGAAAAGTTGCTAGCTGGAGGTGGTGGTTCCACTTCGGACTTATCAGGCGATGATCTGCTGCAACCGCAATCGGATACGCGGATGAGAAATCGCTACCTGGCACGAATCGGTGCAGAGGTAACGGACGATGAATTACACGCGTGACAAATGTATCGATTTAGAATGCTCAATTCCTAATTGGAAATCTGAAATGTTTCAGACTCCAGTTCACATAAAAGGCACTACGTATCGCGCTCTGCGATGATGACTTGTATTTTCTTATAAATTAACAAAGATCGATAGGAGATGTATCTATAAGAGCGGATGCCGAGACCTGTCTTATTAGGCATTTATAAGTTTGCAGCGTACCTGATTAATTATTATACTAAAGTATCTGCATGAGTGTACGTTTTATTTTCACTTTAACGTAATTTTCATTGTTTAATTTTTAGGATTAAACAAGGTAAGTTTCGGAAAAAAGTGAAAACGCGTTTATTTCTACAAGAAACAATGAGAATCGTTGAATAAAGAAAATGCAAAAGGTCCTAGAAAGATTGTACATTTTCAAAGTATAATAATAATAATTACTTTGGTATGTTGCGTATGCACTGATGCAGGCATTGGATGAAGGTCGGAAAGCTTCTTAAAGGTCTATAAATTCAAAATAATGAATTTGCTCACTGTGTCTTCCTATTGCACAGCATGTATCTGTGATGTATCATTAACTAAACAAAAGTATGAAATGAAAAGATGAGTTTTATTGACAAGAGTGCTTTTAACCAAAGCATGCGTAGACAATTACGTTAAATCAAGCGTTATATAACAAAGACTTGGGTCCAGAAAGGCGTTTTATCTTTTATATTTAATATGTATATTTAATCGTGTAAACAATGTCTTTTGTGTATGTGGCGATTAATCGTAGTAGCAAAATGTTTATAATGATCCACATAATTATGTTTACAACATTTTAATTATATATAAAATGTGTTATCTAAAATAAGTGTGCTGAAAATGTTGTTATTACATGTAATATATCCGAGAAGAATTGCTCTCGATTAAGAGACACAAAGACAACAAGATGAAGTGTATGCTATAGAATAATTATCAATAGATAAATAATCGTTAAACTGATAATAGATAAATGAATTTACTAAATTATATTAAATAAATGTTGTCCGCTGTTCATACATATTATTGTTTGTGAAAAAATCATCTTGACTCGCCTTTCCATTGTCTACGAATTACGACAAACTGGCGGTCTGTGAATTTGATGAAATTGCTGGAAAATAAAGATTATGATTTTGAATGCAAGAATTTTTCGTGAGCAAAGCGAGACGAAAGATGTGTCATGCCCGCCGTTGTTGGAAATATTCTTCCGCGCTATCCTTATTTGGTACTTATATGAGAAAATTCCATTGCACTGAATGTATAGGGCAACAATATAAATATATAATCAAGTTTAAAGTATATAACGTTTGCAGTATCCTCATTAACTGAACGGTGAGTACATTATTCTCCAAAAGTTATTCTCACAAACTCTATACGTAATATATATATATATATATAACTTTGCTGCTTCTGCAGACTGCCCCTATAGATACGATTTTATATTTATTGAGATCCGAAAAGTCGCATCGTTGCTGGCGGTATAGAAGCCGGAAACCGGAACGCGGCCGGCAGCTTTTAAACTTGGGCAAAAAGTGCTCAAAAGTTCAACTTTAAGATATAGAATTTGATTGCTAAAGATTAACCAAGGCTATTTATTCGTAGATCGGATAAAGCATGGTCAGGTGTATGGAGCGATATGATCATTGCGGGCAAACATTAAATAGATTAAAAACATGGTCGAGAGGTATTACCGTGTATACCCCAAGTATAGTATTGTTTCATCGTTATTTATTCCCTATGCCACCAGGATTTAATATAATGAGAAATACTTTTGAAAATTACTGATGTGGATTGAAGTTGATATCTTTCTCTAATAGTAGAATATAAAGAGATAACAATGATATAATAATGAATTAGTAATTTAAATGACGATGATTTCGAGCAATATAATGACGATCTTGGGACGGATTACAAGTAAATGTTTATGAATCTAATGCTCCGAAGAGTAAAACATTATTACATATCGCTTAATTATTTAATAAATTGAAATGTATTATTGTAGTATTATTAGTATTTATTATTAAAATGCTCTTAAAATATACAAATATGGTATTTTCAATTATTTAGAGAACATAATATACTTGAAGTTATAAAATACCAGCTTCAAAACATTATATTATACACAAATAAGCAGTGCGCGCATATATAATATATATACATATATAATATACATCGCTTTATATCTATATATACGCAGCATGATACTACACACGCATTACTTTGTATAATATATACGCGGCGGCTAACGACGGGGCATTTCACACGCGGACATTATACCTATATATAAGTATAGTATGCAGCAGACGCCATGGGCCCACGCGCGGAGTTATAACAAGTATATATATAGTACTGCCAGTGCGTAGCGCAGTTCGCGCGTTGGAGCAGAGAGCATAATAAGTAGTTAGTGTTGTACCGCAACGAATATTAAACTACAGGAGGAGGAAGGAAGTGGCGAAATTGGCTTCGTACATAAACAAGTAAACAGTCAGGATGGGAGTGCACGATAATGGAGACTCCAAGTATAGCCTAATGGGCAGCATTGGCGGAGGTTCAGGTTTCGCGAAGCTGCCCGCTAAGCGACCCAACACCGTCGTCTTCGGCGAGGACAGCCCCAGAAACAAGTTGCTCAAGCAGCAGCAGTACGAGGATGCCAACAGACTCGTCAACGGGCAGCCACAGCAGTCAGATATCACCGATAAGATGAGAATCAGTCTCCAGCAGCAGCGGAAGTCGCTGCCCGTCTACAAACTCAGAAAAAAGTGGGTGCTCAACGTTTTGCTATGTTTGCTGTTTAAAGATTGGGCAACTTGTTTAGATTGGGTGTGTAACTACTATACCTATTATAAGTAGTGGCGTATGTGCGTATTTGTGGATAGGCTAGTGTCAATTAAGATCATCTTTGTCCAGGTGTACAGCAGTCCGCAGGCTTTGCTATATATACATATGCTATACACACCTATATGCAGTTTATATATATAAAAACTGGCTAAACTGGCGAAAAAGTTTGAATATTTCAAGACCAAGTATAATGTTTACTCGTTTTGTTGCAGGTTGCTGGAGGAGATCAGAAAGAATAACACACTCATAATAATAGGTGAGACAGGTAGTGGCAAGACTACGCAGATACCTCAGCTGCTTTTGTCGGCTGGCATGGCAGGATCCAATGGCTGCATTGGTATAACGCAGCCTCGAAGAGTGGCAGCTGTCAGCGTTGCTAGGAGAGTTGCTCAAGAGCAGAATGTACCACCTGGAAAACTTGTCGGATATTGCGTTAGATTTGAAGATGTCACCTCTCCACAGACCAGAATCAAGTACCTTACCGATGGTATGATGGTCCGAGAAGCAATGACTGACGAGGTCCTGTCTGACTATTCTATTATAATTCTGGATGAGGCTCATGAGAGATCCGTACAGACTGACGTGCTGCTGGGTGTAGCGAGAAGAGCTCAAAAATTGAGGAACCACAAGAACATGCCACCGCTCAAGTTGATTGTCATGTCTGCCACTATGGATGTTGACAAGTTTGCAAAGTATTTTCAAGCTCCAGCTATATACCTAGAAGGTCGCCAGCACCCAGTAAAAATGTTTCATACCAAAAAGTCACAGGATGATTATGCCTTTTCAGCACTTGTTACTGCCTTCAAAATTCACAGAGAATCTCCACCAAAGTAATTGTTGCTTTCTTTTTATCTTTTAAATGTTTGAAATCTTCTTGAATATTCAATAATACTTTATGACTTTTTTAGCGAAGACATATTGGTATTTTTAACCGGTCAAGAAGAAATTGAAGCTGCTGCTGTTGCAGCGCGACAAGTTGTCAAGTTGTTGGAAGGCAAAGGATATCCTCAGCTTAAAGTATTTCCTCTTTACTCAGCTTTACCAACGCATCAACAATTGGAAGCATTTAAACCATCAGCTCTAGGAATGAGAAAGTTGGTGTTGTCTACAAATGTTGCCGAGACATCAGTTACTATTGGAGGTCAGTTGTATACTTCGATTAATCAAAATGATACATAATATATTGCATTTAAAGTTGACATTTATTTTGAGTATAACCGTAGTAACTCTGTAGAAAATAAAAATATTTGTATAAATAATTTTAACGCTAACGTCAAATCAAATATAGTTTCATCGACATCCATAGATTTGTTAAACTCACTTGATCAATGATTTCTTTCAATCGTATAAACAGGAATTCGCAGTGTGATAGACACTGGTGTAGTGAAAGCAAGAACGCACCACCCGACGACGGGACTAGACGTCTTGCGAGTAGAGAAAGTCTCGAGAGCTCAAGCCTGGCAGAGAACTGGACGAGCCGGACGCGAGGCTCCTGGTAAATGTTACAGAACTTACACACTCGAAGAGTTTGAAAAGTTGAAGGAGATGCCGATCCCCGAAATACAAAGGTGCTCCCTTGCCGGAGTAGCGCTGCAGCTATTAGCCATAGGAATCGATATCACGACGTTCGACTTCATGGATAAACCACCAGCGGAGTCCATAGATACTGCGGTAGCGTGTTTAGAAAAATTAGGAGCTGTGAAGGGTAGGTATTTAAATATTCCAGGGTCGTCAAGGATTTTGTTGATGTCATATAAACAACATTCTTATTAAGTATTAATCATTATCAAGGCTCTCCACCGCAACTTACAACTCTTGGAAGAACGATGTCACTGTTCCCGCTCGATCCCCGATTCACCAAAGTCATACTTGCATCTGTAGAGCATAAGTGCTTGGAGGAAGCTTTAACTGTGATAGCACTGTTATCGGGGGAAAGCATTTTTCTCGATCCACCAGCTAAACGCGAGCAAGCATTGGCTGCCAGATCAAGGTGCATACGCATTTATGTAGTATTTTTAGTTGTAAAAAAATGTTCACTAAGTAGTAGACTTTTTTTATAGATTTGCATCTGACGAGGGCGATCACGTAACGCTCTTAAACGTTTACCGTAGTTACATAAATGCTCAGCAGAAGAAGCCCTGGTGTCATGAGAATTTCCTGCATTTTAGAAACTTGGAATATGCAGTGAACGTTCGAAAACAACTGGCTTCGCTCACAGAAAGAGCTAAGCTTGAGAAAACTAGCTGTGACAGCAATACAGAGTGTCTCAGGAGGGCTCTGCTCGAAGGCCTAAGTGAAAATTTGGCCGAGCTACAAAGGGACCAAAACTACGTTACTGTAATTAATCGATTTATATCATAAGTAGTATTATGGTCTTTGCTATTATAGTTTTGGGTTCATAACTTTTGTAAACTCTAATGTTCTGAATTTCATAGGTATCGTCTAGACATCCCGTGGCTATCCATCCATCTTCAATACTTCATGGTAAAAAACCTCAACTCGTGCTGTTTACTGAGGTTGTACTTACCGGCCGGTGTTACATTCGAGGCCTATCAATCATAGATCCCACATGGTTAAAAGAAAAATCAGGGTCTTCCGGAAAAAGTGAATGAAATCGCTATTGGAATGTTGTCTATTTTCTTCATGCAGATATGGAGCAATGATGACTTACCGTTGAGATGAAAACAACGATTTGAAAATTCGTAGGTATAAAAAGTAAGTTCTTATTGTTAGAGAATGTTTTTAATTTCCCTGCAATGTGTTTATACAACTTTGACTTAAAATGGAATATCACAGAATGTAAATAGATCGTGAGGTACTGAAAATAATCAAGCGAGTAATCGCACCACATCTTGATTTTTTTTTTAAATTTCCCTAACAATATATACTAATCATCATTCCTATATAAAAACTAATCTGAAAATAAACGCGCCAGAACTCACGCGATTAATTGCTTCACATTTCGTGCAAGCACGATCGCGATACAAAAATATAAAGAAAATTCACAAAAGAAATTGATTTTTACATCGCTTGAGTAGTTGTACAAATATTTGCGTAGTTGATAAAGTGATGCGATTAATCGCGCGACTTACGGCGCGATTGTCTTCAGTAGGGGGTTTATAATACTTCGACGGCCATTCAACAGAGTACAAATTTTTAAAAAACGCGACAAATAAGCATCTGTAATCCGTTTTTCATCGTAAACGAATGTTTTGTAAGCCTGCAATGTACATACCTTTATTGCTGGCCTTGCAAAATGTTTTCTATATTGCATACGTTAAACGAAATTTTTATGTAAAGTTATATGAAAACGAACTTGTTATTTTTAAAATATATGTTCTATGTTAAAATATATATAGAGATTATTGGGATGGATAATATTCAGTTTTATACAGTTATATTTGAGGAAACACAGGTGAAAACATCATAAAGATATGAATAAAAAATTTAATAATGCATTGCAAGTGGTACTTTTTTCACATATCATTTATCCTCCAGTCATCAAATATCTATTATATATAGCGAAGACGCGATCCTATAAATTAGATTATTAATGCTTCCAAATAAAGTAATAAATACCGCATGTGGCTCTCTATTTGCGCCGGCTCTTCTCTGTATAAATTATAAATAGCACGATAAGTGTACAAAAAGGTGGCGGTAGACTCGTCTTCCATCTGCAATTTGCAAACCCTGAATTACCAACAGGAGTGCGCCGCGGTTGAAAAGTTAATCCCGTGGACGTTTCTGTTGATAAAGTATATAAGTATACGAGTATTATAAGAAGAAAAATGTATTATACGTGTTTTTGCTTATATTTATGTATAGGTGCAGGAGGCGCTTACTAACACGTTTTTAACGAGGTATGATTAATCCAGCTGTTGCTGTTGTATAAGGACAGGAAGAGCTGCCGTAGATACTGCTGCAGCTGCGAGATTACTTGGACCTTGAACGAAAAAAGTTTGGGCATCTATATTTATACTGCAATCCGCACGCGCACGAGCAACGTTGATGAATTTGTAATATAGGAAATAGGATACAGACATGGTGCTGCAATGAGGCTAAATTTATTTCTAATCGTTCTTGTCGAGTTTAAGTATAATTTTTTAACGCTGTATTCCAAATGGCGACCGTACTATAATATTTCAAGCTAAACTAACCCGCGGACATTCAATAACTTAGTTGTTCTAAAATGGAAAATGCCCCCAAAATACGTAGACGCTGCTTTCGAAAAACTTGAGAAAATTTGCCTCTTGTATAAATTTGTACACGTGAATCATCTTTATACCATTCACATTTAGTTTTGCACATGAAACATGTCTCGCGGTCGATTCCAATTGTTCAATGGCGTTTATCTTCATTATTTATCATATAAAACAAGATATAAGATGGCCCGAGAGTGAAAGATCATAAATCTTTTTTCGAGCTTCTGGAAATCTGACCGAAAGTGCATTTTATTTATGGATTTCGTCATGTAATCTCGAGTTAAATCGCGGTAAATGTAGTTAAAATAAGAGTAGATTCGTATTCGTTTCGTGCAATCCGTTAGAGGAAAGCTAGGACTGGCTCTGATGGCTCTTTTAATACGTAATCTTATGGGAAAAGTCTTACAAGTACACTCGTGGTGTCTGCTCGTATAGTAATTTTAAGGCTCCAGCAGGTTCACACGGAGCGAATAGCTTCCGGCCAGCGACATGGACAGTGCATTGGACTGTCCGATACCGATACCGTACATGAAATTGCGTGAGACTGTAAAAAGTGCCCCGTTACATATACTCGTATATATATATATATATATATATGTATATATTAAAATATATTTCAGAGTCGGTTTATTATATTATCAATTATTAAAGCATATAATATACATAACGCGTTTATTTTCTGTCATACTTTATGAATTCGTTTCCCTTGTAATGATACCGATTATTAATATAAAGTTGTTATATAAACGGAAACGACGATAAATTTTAGAATTTTGTTCATAAATCTTAAATTGCTTATAACTGTTGATAGCAACAGAAAAATTTAGCAATTCTCATTTTAAATTCAAGCTTCTTCATTATTTTGCTTCCTTCCTGAGGAAGCCTTGCAATAGTAATTTTTGCAGTTGTAGTAAAATATCAGGACATACAGCACCATGCCTATGTATATTATGCTACTGACAGGCGCTACTCCTTTATTATATAACAATTAATTATACATAAGTATAAAGTACCGAGGGAGTTAGGTGGTAGGTGCGGGCTGCGATGCTTGTAAGAAGATGATGACTAAAATCAATATACCAGCCGAGCTCTCTGAGTTTCTCTCTGTACCGTCTTTACGTGTTATGTATGTATACATGTAGTGCGTATATATATGTGTGAGTGTACGCTGAATAAGCGGGAGTTTGCTTTTTGCGATGCACCTGCCAGGAATGGTCGTAGCTCTCTCTCTCTCTCTCTCTCTCTCTCTCTTGATACCTCATTCCGCCTTACTTGTTATTACCTCATTCCTATTGATTTTCCGTCCCGCTCCATTTGACAGGGCGACGCGGGAGAAGAGCATCGCTGCCATCAGCTGTAGGGGGAGGCGGGGAGGGCCGCAATTCTCTTATATCATGCGCGCGTGTTCGCACGCGCTCGCGCGCTTTCTCTCTCTCTCTCTTTCTCCCTTGGATATATTGAATTAACCATAGGAATATCCGCATTGGCCTTTATCGTCAATTTTTACGGAGACTAAGTATATAGTATATCTAAAAAAAGATCTATTATACGAATTCAGAAATCTGCAGTTTTTATATACTCGGATCCGCAGATGCGTAGCGTGCTGGTGCACTTACCCATACTCGTCTACAACATATCATATAAATTTATCCGCTTCGTAGCAAAATAGGCTAAAAGCTGAAAGAGAAAAAAGTATAGCAGCAAACCTGCTGCGTGAACAGGATGTGTTCGAAGCAGAGCGGTATACGTACACGGGTAGCTCAAGCGCTTGCCTGCGTCGCTTGCTACTGCAGGTTAATCTTCCCTATACCAAACAATATCATCAGGCCCTCACAATTACCTATATGTTTTCAAGAAAAAAAATGTATTCTTAGCCGGCAGGTCCCTGAATAGAAAAACAAAAATAATAAACAAAAAGCGAAATATCGATTCCTGCACACACACACACATATATATATATATATATATATATATATAGATGCATGGAGGGATCGAGGGAAATGCTTGCGCCTGGGGTTATAATAAAGAGCAGAGGGAGGTGCGAGAGCTCGCGAGTGCATGCGAAATAATTAATAACCGTCATTAACGCTCGAGTTAGAATCTATGGGATGGCTGAGCTGCTTCGTTAGCGCATTAACAATCGCGAAAGTTTTATATCTGAAGCGAGAAAGCTTTCGCTTCGGGCTTTGCTGCTGCTGCTGCTGTTGCTCCAGCTTCGCGCGAGAACTTTTATAGATTTAATTAATAATTCTTTTCTTCTGTAGCCGGCAGCCTGCATGCAGCTCTTTCAATTACTCGCGCCCATACTGCAAAGTTTTCGCGTTGCGGGAAAATGCGTGGCGTGCGGCTAAAATTTTTCACGATCCCGATCTCGATCTAGATCTCGCAATTATCTCGAATCATGCGCGAGTGACGAGAGTCGCGGGAGGAGGAATAAGGAATAAAAATAAGAAATATATGCGCAAACTGTTGTATATATACGTGCGTATATCGCGAAATAACGAGGTATTTCTGTAAATATATGTATAGATATAGAAGTTCCCTGCAAGTATTTTCTTATTCCTATTGCTTCTTCTTATGTCTTTTATTCATTATTTCATATTCATTATTTCTTACGTCTTTACGCCGGGAACTCTGGACTTACGCATCGTATACTGCTGGTCTCCTTTATTTTTCGAGCGAATAATATTCTTTTGTAACCATATTTAAAGTGAATTTATGTTGTTGTATGCTGCGCAATAAATATATGGAAAAGAGCGATTGATATCGTTTTAATAACATGGACCTATTATAAAGACACGAAATCTACAATTTTTTCAATGGTCTCGTGGGCCAGCGCAATTTTATTCTCCGCGATAACAAGTGACATGACACCTTTGAGAAGTGCTGGTGCACAGCTAGTGCATTGCAGCGGGAAAGCATATGTATATACGATATACCTAGATATATAGATGTGTATGTGTACGCGCGTGCATGCGCTGGCTGACTAGTGAGTGCAGAATCTCCTCTGCAGCCGTTGTGTGGTCCCACGAGCGCAAACCTCGGGCGCATTGTCTGTTTTGTCTCGTTTGCTTTATGCGCGCTTTGCTGACTGGGGCTGCTCTCGGAGAGCGGAGAGCCTCAAAAATACGAGTAATGAACTATTAAACTAACAAGAGGGAGATAGACGCTGTACTGCCCTCGAGGACGAGCGCAGCAGCGGCAACATCAGCAGCGGACCGCGAGTGCGCGCACTCTATTGTGCATGATATATAGCCTACTGCGATGTATTGTATAACGCGTAATCTACGCTTTCGCAGCCATTAAAATCGCGTGATATTTCCCCTGCTGCGATTTCTCGCGAGGAGAGCAACTTTTTAGAAAGTGCCGCACGCGCTATCGTATAATAGTGGATCTTAAATTTATCAATTTAATTATTCACCCTTTTTTCCGTATTCAGAATGTTCTAAAGAATCGAAAAAACTCCCGTAAAATTTTCCTTTCTTTTCTAACCAAGTTAGTGCATTTTTCCCGTACAAATGCTCGACAAATATGTAGCTGATAAACTCTCTCGGGGTTGGCTAAATAAATATAGTAGGATTGCGCAGGTTTCAGCGCAAGCAGAGATATAATAAATACACATTATGTGACCGATCTACTGCGCAATACGTCTTTGTATATATACATTTCATAAAAAAAAGTTTTGTATATCTGAAAAAAGATATGAAGCATTTTAAAGATCTATTAGTACACATTTCACGTACGCGTTTGCCACAAAGACTATGCGCGGAATTTCATATTTTCGCGGCGAACACGTTTGCCGCACGAAGACTGTAACATACATTTTATACACCCGTCTCGCCGACTACACCATTTTTTTAATTTTTGTAATGGTTGATTGCGAGCTTTAAAGTTTTTAAAAATTATGCACAACAAGAAGTATATGTACAAATGAAAAACTTGCAATCGGATACATTCGTCAAACTGCGGGAGTGCGAAATGTGTTAGTCTATAATTCCTGGCAAAAAGGTGAAATAAACTACTCTTCGCGGCAACTATTTATTGAAATCTAATGTTCTTTGCTGCTTGGAAATGAAATCTCATACTGTTCTTTGGGGCGACGATATAATGGAAGCCACCCCATGCGCTCACAGCAAATATAATATATAGATATATGTATCTATTATAGAGGCGGCCTTAGCGCATAACCACAGCATCGAGCAAGCTCTTATACAGCTTCCTGCTCGTGAGTCGTGGGTATGGGGTATATAGCGTGGCTGGTAGTATAGAGTCGAGTTGAAGTGAGTCGCGGCGGCGGCGGCCTTCTATTCAGAGTATATACCCGCGGCATTGTGCGGAGAAGAAGTCACCCGCTTCTTTGATATTAAATGCTCAATGAGATTCGAACTTTGTGTATGTGTGTATATGTGTTTGGGCGTGTGCGTTTTCTCTTTGCTTGGGGTGCGCCGTAAGCTTTGCGGTTTTTCAATCGAGAGACGGAGGGTGGCTGCGCTGCGGGAGAAATGGGTCAATCCAAAAGAGAAGTGTAGATCTCGCGCAACTGTCCATACAGGGATAATATAATCTCCAATTCCCGGCGATGCTCATACTATATAGGTGTATATATAGTGTCAGGTAGCAAGGCTGCGCGCAACAATCGGGTCCCGCATATCGTAGCTCCACAGGCCCTGCGGAGCTTGCGGTAGAATCATCATCATCCGCCTCCCGAGCCAGTGCAGATTCAGCTGTGCGCCGGCCGCCGAGAGCGACGAGTGATCGCGGCTGCTGACCTACACACCCCCACCAACTGAGTCTTGTCCCCCTGCGGGCGCAGCGCGACTCGCCACCGCTTGCGCGAGATGCGCTGCTATATATACCTATATACCCTGTACGCGCTAGCGAAATTCGGAGCGTGCGCGCAGCCACCCCTACTTCGACGCGAAGAGCAGCAGCAGCAGCAGCAGCAGCAGCGGCAGCAGCGGTGCCCGGGTCTTCTCGGAGTCGGGGGCAGTATCGAGTGTGCCTCTCTTGCGTCAACAGCTATCGGCCATACGCATTATAGTAGTGTAATACTCGCTGTAGCCGCTGGCCGCTCTTGCAGCTAGCCGTCGTCTCGACTACTTGTATATTGTAGTGGTGCTGCGCTATATCCGCGCAAGCTCGTTCCCCGGCGGCAGCCTGTGGAGCCTTGCGCCCACCCCCCTCTCGCTCTCTTATTGCGCTGTATATAAGTATATCCTTTGAATACCGCAGCGCCTTCGTGCAGTGCAAGCGGCATCGTAAGTATAGATAACGTATACTCTGTAGCCTCTCTTCTTTTTCCCAAAATTATCTTCCCCTTGCGCGCTTTTTTCTATACCGCCGATAAGCTGGGGATCATCGAGAGCGCCGCCCGCGCGCACTATGCCTTCTTACTCTTGAAAGGGAGCAGGGACTCTTTACGTCAAGTGTCAATTTTAGCGCGCGTGCGTGTCCGCATACGTGCGTGTAGCCCGCACCTACGGATTGCGAAGTTGCGCGAATTAAATTGCAAATTGCGATGGCCCTGCGGAGCCACAATGATGCTGCGGCTGCATTTGCGCCCTTTTATAACTGCGCTAGTGTATATATATATATACTTTTTTCCCCATAGGACCCTTTTGTAGTGGGAATCCGGCCGATGATTAATGACACGCTTATTTTGACCTTACATATCTTTTTTTCTTTCCCAGGCTCGCACACACTTCAGCAACTGTTTGCTTAAACAATATGAACCGAGTTGCAGCCGCGGCCATCCTTTGTGCCAGATAACATTAATTATATTAGACATAAAAAACTTTTCAGTATATACTCGTCCGGCTGCGCTGATGCGTGCGGTTATTCTTACTCGTATTGTTATTCGAATCGTCGATAATAAATTTAGCCTCCGAAAAAATTCATTATTGCAGGCGAACATTTTTTCCACTTAAATCCTTTAAAATTGTACGAGCGCGTCATAAATTATGTATCTATTTTACCCTCTACAGCGCTGCGCTCAGTTAATTGAAGCTCCGGATCTGTATTGTATTTGATTTTTATACACAATTTTTTGCTAAGGCCCTCGATAACGCGATCAATAATTGAGCGTTGCGTAATAATTTCTAACGTAAATTTTGAAAAGAAAAGAATACGAGGCGTTAATTCGCAGTTTTCCTTTCGGCGGAAGTAGGAATATGTGTGTGTGTGTTTGTGTGTGTGTGTGTGTGTGCGTGTGTGTGGGCAGAGCAATTCTAGCAGATTTGCGTAACCGTGCGACGTAGAATAAAAATAATCCCATCATTTTTCTCTCTAGGCTAATCATCATTGAACGGATCAATGCAAGTAGTATATTTATATACGATATTATTACAACCTGTCAGTTCAACTCCTCAATTTTTCGTGTACGTTTAATATTTCGCCTTTATAGAGTTGCGCAAAAAATTACAGTATAGCTTTATACACGATGCAATAGTTAGAAACAGGGAAAATGGACGCGGAAAGACTGACATTAAAAAGCATGGCAGTTGAATGTGTATGCGAGAGGTGAAATATACCCGGCTTTTTAAGAAAAAGGAAATCATAGTTCTGAATTACACGTCAGTTTTCTTTAATAACAAAATCACATTCGTCGACGATTAATTGTAATTATGAAGAAAATATAGTGCACATTGCAGAGTTTGCTCGCTTTTGGGAGTTCGACTCGAGCCCACGCAGCCTCAATCGGGCGAGTTTATTGTAGCGCATGGGAGATATGGGAGTTGATATCTGCTTTATATACTGACGTTATTTTGCGTTCTCTATAAAATATACGAGTTCCCTGGTAGAAGTCTTCACCGGTTTTCGAGTAGAAACCAGCGATATTTTCTACTTAAAAATATATTATTTTGATAATAACACAGTATATTTAAAGTAAATTGAAGTCAGTTTTCTGCAATTCTTTCAAGACAACTGTTTTTGAGAGAGAGAGAGAGGGATCATAGTTTCAGAAATTAAAATTTTATCAATAAACCATACCCCTATTTGATTAACACGTTGACGATAAATTATCGTGAAATTTCTACCAGGGTTTCTTATTTTTAATAGCGGGCTGATAGCCCGCGTATGTACCAATAATGCGTTATTCATATAAATTTTGTTTAATTCTGCGCTTGCGCGTACGACAACATGCGTAGATCTATATACGTATATGTATATGGAATACTAATCTTATTTAAATATTTATGATTTAGCTCAAAATGGTCAGTTAAAACAAACTTCCTATAACAAATATTTTCTAATTATTATAATGTTTAGCAAAAGTTAATATAATATTTATAGTAATGGCGGGATATACTTGCATTCCGATGATTTTGACTACGTGATTTGTAATTTTTGCTATTTAAATACCAAAAATGGCTAGACCCATTATATACGTATATCGTTGAGAAGCAGTGTTTTTGTATAATTTATGACGGAATTCGGTAAACGTTAAAAGTTTCAGAGTAGATTTCCTTGTAATGTATCGTGCATATACGAGGTAGTGTGTAGCAACTGTTAGTTATACCATCTCATGAATATACATTATCCGATAACTTAATTTCCGGCCCTTTGACTCGGCAAACATTCGGGCCGGCACTTCATTGATCTTGTTACCAGAAGATTTTTTGCCATTTTAATTATGGGACAGCAGAAGCAACACAAGAGCAATGGTTAATAGATCATCAGACGTGTGTGTTTTTAGCTATGCTGATGGAAATGCATGACTCCGAGCGCTCGACAACACGCGCTACTAGCAGCGAATCGACGATCCTTGACGGACGGAGTAGCGCCAGCAACAGCGACAGCAGCAGCAGCAGTAGCAGCAGCAGCAGCAGGTGCAGCAGCAGAGCTAGCAGTACAAATAGCATCAGCAACACAACTAGCAGTAGCACCAGATCCTGCGTGCACTAATGCGCAGAGAAAAGAAAAGACTGAAGGACGGAGGGATGAGCGACGAGAACACAAAGTACCGCACGTGTACATATAGGCGCAGCAGTCGTATAGACCGCGAGATCTCATGAGTGCAGGTTATCGAAGCAACGTAAATGATATTTCCGGTAAGTAATTTGTATATGCAGTAAATAACTATGATACTCGATCGCGCTGTTTTTTAATAATATAAAAGCAGCGCGTAATTAATCAATATATATATATAAAAGATTTATATGAACGGTAGCTCGCGCTATTTTTTTTCATTTTATTTATTTATTTTTTTTTGCATTGTACTGCAGCTGTGTCCCAGTTAAACTCGAATCGAAATCATTTACAATATAATCAACAGGTAGTAAAATAGCGAATTCTGTAGGGCGCACTTCGGAATCGATCGCTGCTCTATTTTTATACATAACACGCGCATTCGGAAGCCTGCAGTCCAAATCTAGCTGTTGCAGTTGGAAGCTCTTCTACCCTGTGTTAGAAAATTAACCGCATGCGTTTTTGACCAAAATCCAAAAGCATGGATGTCGACTTCGAAAGATTATTTTAATGTTTCACAACCTAGGGGCGAAAATGGGCTTTTCCAAGCCATGATTATGATACGAGTGTTTAAATATCATCCACCGCGGGAGTCTGGAAAAGTACATTTCGAAGTGAATCGAAAATAGACTCTTTGAGTTATCCACTATAGTGTTCATGTATACCTATGTGTATTTTCAAAAATTTGGTAAATTTTTTATCATTTTAAACGTTTTACACGATTTAAAGCTTCGGTAAGAGAATATAGACCAAAAATTCAATAAATGGGAGCAACAATGACCATTTTTATTTCAGAATCTCAAATTTTGTAGGCTGGTTCTGATTTTCAGAGGTTGAAAATTAATGAATTTTTACGTGCATTACTACAAGGGAATCTTGCTCTACTTTTTGTCTATCGCTCGGAAAATCCTGTTTTCGCTCCACTTTATATAAGCACCGGAATAATGATCTTTTTATGCATATATTATAAAAAATATTATTAGCAACACGGGACGAAAGTAAATTTTTTTCTCTGGTGTGGTTTTACGGCCCAAGCGATGCAAGCTCACCCTTAGGGTAGTAAACTCAACAGCGGGAAAAATTGGCAATTTTCGCCCCTTGTTGCATAATGCACTATTAAAACCCTGTATATTCTCGTGTAAAGTACTGCACCGAGAACAATATACATCCGATACTTTTTTACAAAGAAAAAAATAAAGCTAGATGGAATGATTTGACTGTTGCAGAAATGATGTGAGGAATGATCACGTGGCTGATGGTTGGACTGCTTTTGTTTACGGAGTCAGCGTGCGACCGTGGAAAAAATGCGGTTTCCAACAAAAATGACAAGAATGAAAATGAAAGCACAATTGGCTCAAACGACAAGGGTACCATGAAAGCCACTGCCACTACAGACGAGGAGGACATCTATCGTACGCATTAATCGTGATATATTATACCTTTGTTGCTGGCGAGCTTGCAATTCGTTCAATATATAGTTCAATAGCCTCGGGTGACCCGCCTATATACGACGTCACCCTCGACAATTTCTAACTCAACCGCATATTGGTATTTATCATTAGATTTGCTATATCAGTTTTCTGCTTTTGATTTCGGAACGTTCCGAACTGACCCAAAATCGGAATACGCACTCACACAGTTGTCTCTCGCCACTCGAGGAGAGAGCAGTCAGTTTATTACTAACTCCCAGTGCGTGTTTCCGATAAATTAGTTGATCGATAAATTTCGTCTACTACGACGAGTACAGCTTGGTCTATTCAAAACTTTCATTTTTCACAGGTCTGACGTGCTATACTTGTGTCAACGTCAGTGATAACAAGGCAAGTCAAGCAATTTTTTTCGATTTTTCTTTTTCCGACACCTTTAGATTGTCAGCTAAAATACGACCCTTTTACTATTTTTTCTATAAAATATATATTCACTCTGCGGTTGTGAAGGAGTACTATTAATTTTCTTGCATCACAGAGTACGGATAAATAGCAAATGTGTATACATATAATATCGGTATGTATGTATGTATGTATGTATGTATGTATACGCATGTATAAATACTGCAAAAAAATTCTTAATTTAAATTTCGCGTGTATAGTGTGAGTGAATATTATGCAAACCTATATGATATTACAATATACGCAGCTGTCATCGCGCACATTTTCATTTTGCGCTGCCACGAGAGAAACCATAAAAAGAAACAAAATTTATTTTAAAAAATGCGATCATCTCAGTTGTAGCGTATCAATACCTATCCTTCATATAGGTATATAAAAAGACTCACGTATACATAGAGAAAAGTATACAGCCAAGTATATTTCAATGCAAGACAATATAATAGTATTTCATTCCAGGCCACAACCGCAAGGCCACTTTATGGCATTTTTTAAATATATTTAAAAGAATTTTTTTTGAGAATCTTAAGAATATTTAAAAAAAATGTACTTTTACCTCGCTAACTGACTTTGCGGAAAGTATATGCAAGTTTTTGCCTCTATTATCTTACTTTAATTATTAGAGTAAGAAAATAGGGTCAAAAAGTAGTTGCATATAATTTATTAGAAGTATATAAATGCGCACAATTTTTCGGGCTGCGTCCCTATGATGATGCCAAAAGTTGCGGGGCTACATTATAATAGTGCTGTAAGTAATCTTGTAATATGCTCGCAGATGTGCAACGAATGGGCAATAGACACGCCGTGTCCCCCTGGAGGCCGGGATTTCTGTCGATCCCTGCATATTCTGGATAGTCGAGGGCAGAGTGTCTTGGCAAGTATACATACCTTGAACTATATAAATAATAGCTGTTATACACTTTTACCTTATATTTGTCGTATTATATTTACAATTTGATCGGGCGCCTCGCACCGAATACAATTATATAACGTACAGGAGTATTATCGAATTGTTGATCGTGATTAAAGTTATGTGTATGTAAAAGATGAGTATTAGTATAGTACGAAATAATTTTCACCATTCCTAATGGTATTATTAATGCTGAATTTTTTAAGTAGAGATGTCACGCTCCGTATACGTACATATATCGCAATAAGAGGTATTGCATATAAATAGTTTTGAATTTAATTTAACTACAATTATTTGTAAGCAAAAATATACGTGCCATAGTTTTATAATACTGTATAACTCAGGGCCTTTTTAATACAACAAATGCTCGGACGGAGTGATAATTATATCCTCTGTATAAAGCTCCTTCGCTCTTTATTCAGCAAAAAAGTCTACTTCTCCGCTTCTTATATATCATGAGCAATTGTCGACATTTTATAGGTGAGCAAGAGCTGCGTCAGTAAAATCGAATGCAGTCCAGCATCCGTCGGCTGCGTGCCCATTGATACGCAAAAGGTTCGTATATAATACTATTCGCATAAAATCGTTCCACAACCGCGGTATACATATACATTGCAATGGCGCTCTAATATATATAGGTACCCAATAATCCGTTTTATACGATTCGTCGCTTTATATTTATAACTCCGATGAGCGTCGCCGCGCGATATTTCTTTTTCTCTCTTCCTTTGCTAGTCTGTTGCTGCGATTAAATTGTTAGAAATAAATGTCGAAAAACGCGAACACGTTGGAAAGTCTCGAGATGTGCCAGTATGAATCGAATAAACAACGATTGTGTAACAACGTCACGTATAATTTTTAACCACCCCGTCTCTCTCTCTCTCTCTCTCTCTTTGCGTTTCAATTTTACAAAATTGAATCTTTTTCGGAAATTTTACCGAATTTCCGAATTTGTAGAGAGCTGCGCTCGTGCGAGAATTTATTTCCGACGCAGGCGTTACGAAATTATACACTTTGTCTTACCTTTTCAAACTTGAACTTAATTATTATATACATGCCATAATTATACGAGTTCTAAAATAACATTGATCGGCTGGCTACACAGTAAAATTTTCGCGAAGGAGTGCCGGAAATATCCGCGTAAATATTGATTCAGTGCGCGCGTGTGTGTGTGTGTGTGTGTGTGTGTGTGTGTGTGTGTGTGTGTGTGTGTGTGGCAGCGTAACCTTGTCAAAATTGACAAGCGATAACTGCATGCGTTGAAAATCTATATAATAGCGAGCACAAACGTGACGTGTATTCGCAGATATGTATAAGCTGCTGTGACACCAGCTACTGCAACATCGAGTCGCCAACCAACGCGACGAACGCGACTTTCTCGCGCAAGCGGCCAAAACCAAAGAGCCTCAAGAAGAAGAAGAAGAAGAAGAAGAATAGCGACAAAGGTGAGGATGAGGACGATGACGAGGCCTCATCAACCGCGTCCCAGTCGATACTTTTCCCGAGACTGGCCAACCTCGCCTGCAGCACCGCCTTCTACTCTGCAATTAGCGTCTTTCTCAATCGAGCATATCATTAATAGACCGTAATAATAACATTTATCGTGTACATATACTGCGATTATATACATAATATACGCATGTTTACCTGGTATCAATACAATATATTATATACACCTATACTACATCTTTACACGCAGTTACACCCAAATTTCCAATATAAATATATATAATAGAACACGAGAGAGTATAGGCGGACGAAAGGGACAACGTTCACCCTTTAGTTGGCGGTCTCTAGATAATTATAGAAATTAACATTTATACACGCACACACACATATACGCACCCCAATTTTAATAATGTTATAACAATATTAGATTTAAGTCGACATAAGAGAGCTAATAGTTATATATATATACATATATATACATACATATGTATATATATCATACGTACAACAATCAAGACAAGTAAGACAAATTATATAATTAAAATTAAAAGAGAAAAAGGAGAAAAATGCAATATTGTATATTTGTCAGAGTCGATTTCTCGAGTCGCGCATCTGTGACGGCACCGGAGAATGCATACCTGTAAGACATGTACACACACACGCACACGTACACCGTATCCTCGTCATTTTTTCAGATGGCATCTTTCGCGAAAATGCAGCTAAAGAGAAAAGGTGTAGGGAAAGACACGCCGCGCGCGTTTTTGACAGTGTAAACGCAGGGTCGCCGCTGAAAAGGGGCAAATGGGTTTTTTCTCTCATTCATTCATCCTCTCTCTCTCTCTCTCTCTCTCTCTCTCTCTCTCTCTCTCTCTCTCTCTCCATCTATCTCTTGCTCTCCTACGCTTTTCCTTTTGCAGTTTTGTGAGCTGAATAGGTTACCCCGCAGAGT
Organism: Muscidifurax raptorellus; assembly: GCA_020010945.3. NCBI lineage: Eukaryota > Metazoa > Arthropoda > Insecta > Hymenoptera > Pteromalidae > Muscidifurax > Muscidifurax raptorellus. Next base: position 35,092,389 of record CM052081.1, read on the forward strand.
TAGCCTCGTGGACTGCAGTGGCTGCTAGACAGTCTCGGTAGACTCTTTATGCGGCTGATTTCGAAGGAGAGAGATAACTAAAAAGCCCTCGTCGACGTCGGTAAGCCGAGCATATAAACACTTAAGCCCCGTGAATGAGCCTTATTATTTGCTTATAGACGGCCCGGATACGTTTCGCCGTTACTATATTTTTTTGCGTGCTCGCACGCGAGTTTTCTTTTCATACGATACATATATAAGCGCTTTTTATTCGGAATTTTTCAAACGAGAAAATTACTCGACTTTTATTCGTTTACAGGTGGGTTTTTATTTATTTGTTCCTTTCGTACTCATACTATAAATTTAAACACACACGCACACATATATCTAAAATTGTTTGCGTCTTTATAGTATGTTGTTAGTAGAGCAGTTAATTATATATACAATGCATAGAGAATTTATTCGTCCAGATCAAAGTTTTTTTCTTTCCAAAATAAGTATATATTTATATCCTCCGTTTCATCCAAGATTATATATATATATATATATATATATATATATATATATATATGTGTGTGTGTGTGTGCATGTGTTTTAAATGCAATATTGTAAAACCAGTCGCAGATTTGAATCTCAGGTTGATGTATTTAAAGACGAAAGTCAAGAGAAAAAAAATTAGTAGAAATAGTTTCGTACCATCGTGTTCAGTTACACTGTCTGCATCAGATAGAAACATATTAAGATAACAAAAGAAATTCGCATATATACATAATTTGCGTAACGCAACACCCTTTATTTCATATATATAATCAATTTAACACTGTGATCGATAAGTACATAAATAATAAAGTATATTTATATATTAGAAGAAAAGGTAAGAAACTTTTTCTAGTAGTTTTTTTTTATTTATCGTGCTCACTATTAACGAACTATAAATATGCATTTATATAGATTGTGATAAATAGTGACAGTAATAAGTAACAAAGTAGCGGTATACACATGCATACATATATATACATACTATAAAGATAAGTATTAACAACAAACAAATAAACAAAAAAAAAACTAACATAAAAGTTGGAGTAGAAAAAATTCAAACATATATGTATTGAGTATAGTGGATAAAACACTCTATAGACAAAAAAAGAAAGAATAATAAAGAGCGTCATGTATAACGGTGCCAATTTTTCTGAGTGATGCAGATACGTATAATAATATATGTCAAATACAAAAAATAAATGCTGTCTCTATAACTTCTTTGTTATAACCGAAGCAAAACCACAAAACATACAAAAAACAAAAAGTATATTCTCTGATGTGTACTTATACTGCGCGCAAGTGAGAAACAATTACTTACGACGCGAGCAAATCTTTGAGACGAAGATTTTTTAACGATGCGTGTATAGGCACGCTATATATATAGTCCTGCGCGGTATCATCGTGAGCGCGCAGGATAATTATTACATATTTCATATATTATGTACTGGGAGTTTGAATTGTCATGCGACATTAGCGACTGTTAAGTGAAATGAAAAAATGACGCCAGCAAAGGCACATTTGTATTATTTACTATTGAACATTTTTTATTTTTTATTATTAATCATATACATCCAAGTATTGGCAAAAATAATTAATCAAGTGCAGAAATCGAGAAACGTAAATTGTAAAATTTATATATAATGTGTCTTAGCATGGCAAAAGCAAATTATATTTCAAATTGTTACTTTTAATTAGTTTCGTCGTTATAATTTGATATTTTATAATACTCGTCACATTTTTTTGCTACTAAACTTTTGTCTACCCTTTTCAATCATAATTTGTTCCTTTGTAGCCGTCATCTTTACCTCCAAGCGCGCGAACTTTTTTGTAAACTCCCAATAGATATAGATACATATAAAGAACACTATTCAAAGAAGCAGACACTGTAATAATGAAGACGTAGTGATGTGCACAATGAAGGAATTGTTTTACTCTTTACGCGTATTTTATAGTTACTAAATGAGGTATAAAACAACACACAAAGCAAAAAGTAAGTACACGATATATATATGGGAGCTATATTATTATTATAACGTGTACATACGTATTACTGTATTATACGATACGACCTATACAGAGTTTTTAAGTAAATATGAACTAATGGAATTGATTATTATAAACAGTTTTACATACATATTATATAAATATATGGGTATAAATATAGATGTATTACAGAAATGCGTATATGCAGCTAGGGCGGATGCAAAAATAGGGGGCAGAACATAAAAGTCGAGCACGCAAAGACGTAATATATTTATATATTATAACGCAGACCGCTTCGTGAACTTCGCGATTACCTTGTATATGTGGAAATAAAAAACCAAGCAATGATAGTGGAATTGTTATCAATGTTTCCAATTATCACTTTAAAAAATGCAAATGCCTTTCTTTTTTAGTGAAATCTTTTTTGATTTATCACTAAATGACAAAGATGTTTATACAGTTGTAAATTCAAATATTACTAATAACGATGCCGCAATCAATATTTTTTTATTTCGATATATGCATATCGATTGCGGAATTTACGAAGCTAATGCAGACCTAAACTTATACACGTACAAAAAAGAGGCAGATGTATCAAGTAGATGCGTTCACTGAGCTGTACATGCGGTATTTGCATGTAAATCAATTTAATGCATTAACAATGAATACGTGCAATTTTTTTCGATTGGGGACTTGCATATAATTCCTGAACCATTGTTGTAATGCGTTTTCTATTGTCAGCGATTAATGTGACCGAAGGGGGAGGGAGCGCTAGACTACCATAGATCTTACTACATTTTACAAACTTATACTTTAAAGAATCTATTTAGTCACAAGAAGCAAAGCGGTTACTCCATGTCAACAGCGTGGAAAATTTTTTTTCTTATAGATCAGTGTGTCCCCAAAAAAAGAGAAAAATATTTAAAACCTCAAAGTACACTGATTTTAAACCAAAACATTTACAAATATATATAATAAAATTACTTTGCTTAATATCATCTAACTAATTAATCAGTCTATCCAGATACTATATTAGTTCTGGTTATTAAGTTATTTTACTTCTATAACGTTATGGAGAAAATGCTATAATTTTGTTTTGATTAAATAAAAGCTGTAAGGGTGTTTGTATCCGATTAAAAATTCTGGATAAGTTGTTCATACTCGAAGTAAGGTATGGGCCCAAAAGCTAGTGCAACTTCAATTGAGAAACATTTTTTTTTAATGTATGAAGTGCGTGCTTGTTACAAAAATTGATCGTAATAAATTGCGATTCGTATATTCAGTATGTATTCAAAAGTTATTTGAAAGGCGATAAAACATGTAAAATTATTTAAAATATTTAATCTATTTAAGGTTTAAAATCGGTTATCTAATTTAAGGTTGAAAGGAAATATCTACAATTACTTTTCTGTTTATTGTTAAAGTTAAACTCAGACAAGTTGAAATCATCAATTTTGACATTTCAGACTATTATCGATAAAATTGTCAATTCGAATAATATAAAACCTTAAAATAAAAAAATTATTTGTAAAAGAAGGATGCGCTTGAGTTCAATTTAAAAGGGCTCTAGTAAGCGTAATGGAATAAATAAATATAATTTGTTCTTTCAAATACTATGAGAAATTGTAAAAAAAATGCATTTGTGTTTTTACCAAAAATGGTTCTATAATAAAGTTAAGAATCATTTTATTTGAAGTTTTAGTACAAATGTCTGAAATCGCAATTTTTATATGGCAATAACTTTGCAATAGAGGCAAGGTCTGAAAAATTTTTTTTTAGAATATAGTAAGTTAGAAAAATAAAATTTTGGCCGAGATAAAAAAAAATGTTCCATGGGTGGACATAGTACAGGATACTAGCCTCAACATATACGCACGCACACAAATATATAGGAAAATTTAGAAAACTAATCTACATGCGATGAAAAAAACACCTTGACAATTGCATTTTATTTGTATATAGATGATTTTTGAATAAAGAAAGAGTGACAACAAGCGTTTGTATAAGGTTTGATTTCAATGCAAGTTTCCAACGATACCACTTATTAAAGCGAACTGCATGTATGCTTCTCGTCGACACCTGCTGTAGATACTTGCGTTTTATCGTCGATATAGTATATAACCGAGAGAAATAATATTGTAAATTTTACTTTTTTGTCTCGGAATTTTCACTAAACTTTTTGGTAATCAAGGCAGTATGGTAATTTTTGAATCATAAAAATTTTAATCTCTACATGTTATATTAGTTATTGTCACTCTGGATTAAAAACACCACATTTCGCTTTTACGGCGAAGAACGCTATATCACGTTTGGCAGTAAAATTTCTTTTCTAACTAATTTCTGTAAAAAAATGTTGTTTCTAATGGCAAATATAATTTATCACCATATTGCGCGTAAAGTACTTTAGTTACTGTTCGTTGTCGGGGGCTAAAGGTATGCCGTGCTCCTATTTTATTGATTGTCTTAACTTATTTTCCATTTTTGTCAAAACAGCGCCTCAGAATGACTTTTCTTTTTGGGAATCTAATTTTGATGGTTTTTTAAAGCCAATATATATATATATATATATATATATATATATTGAGACAAACATCATATCGTAATCGTTGTCATCAGCATTCTCATATAACTATATGTGAACATTGTTTGTCTTATCTTTGAAATATAAACCGTGTCAACGTCGTGTCATCCGCCGATCGCGATTTGTCGATTTTCCCTAGTAAACAACATGGCAACCGGAGGTACTGTGTTTAATAAATTTAAGTGAGATTGTAAACTAAGGCGCTTTCACGTAAATCCGAAATGGGGCGTTTTTTGCGCGAAAGTGGCATGTATCGATATAAATTAATTTAATTGTAATCTTATATTAAATTACTTAAAATAAAGAAAAAATGCTGCTCTGATGGGGTATCAAACCTGAGATACGCAAAATTCGAGGTGAAACTACATCCACTGATAATTTTTAAATAATCCTCTTGGTGGCGCTAGAAGTCATCCAAACAACTGATTGTTAAAAATTGAGAAAATTATTGTTTTATAAATGTTATTATACTTAGGTTAGTATAGAATCGACCAATGTCTGTTTTATAACTCCGTAAGCAGATTACCAAACTTTTTATTAAAATTTCCCAGAAACAAATTCTCTCCGTGTAGGTATATAATGTAACATTTCAGAAGTATAATACTCTCAAAATATAATAACAAGACACACATTTATAAAAATTGTTCTCTCCTCTTTCTCTCGTCTATAGGCGACTGTGCCTTTTTTAGGTGTTGCTTGTCGTAATACTGCCTATACTTTTATGCATAGCCTTATGAAATGAAGATTACGAAAACAAAATGAATGAAATTTCATCTTTATAAAGTGTATTAAAATATAGAAGAAACACGTTAGATGAAGAAATACATGTTTTATTAGACTATTAATACCGCATGAGTTGAATGAAAAATATGTCTATTTTTTATATATATATGCAAAATGCATTACGTAAATCTCTGTTTATGTATAATTTTATTTCAAACTTCGCAATATATCATACAAATATATGAATAATTTTCCAGTCTCAAATACGTCAATTTTAACTTCTCTGACTTCCACTAAAACTTTTATCTCGTTGATCTTATTTAAGTTATTTATTTCGCCTTATACGTTCTCGGAATACCTTCTGATCTATCGAATCGCATTATACTGCAATAAGTTTTGTATTATTTGTCCTTACAAATTATTTTTATTTATATATCGAATCTGTCCAATAGTCTTGTTCTTCAAACGAGGTGCAGTCTTTTAGATGATCGATCTCTTTAAGACTTACAGTATATATAATATATGAGCGATTACCGAAAAAGACGAATATCATATTACTGTTGCTAATACCTACAGTATCGAGGGAGTTTTCTTATAGGGTCTCATAAACTCAATACAGTAACTTCAAACGCTTTTTATGAACTATGAAAACGAAAAAAAACTTAATTATGTCGTCCATGCTCGTATCCTCTCTTAAAAAAGTCATGAGTGAATGTTGTGAAGCCAGTTAATGTCGTGTTTGATCGCCTGGTTTAAGAATTGAGGAACGCGAATCAGAATCTAAGCTGGATTCAAAACGCTGAATCTAAATTCTAAATTTGATTTTATAATAAATATAAATAAAATAATTAAAGAGTATTTAAGAGTTAAATTAATTTTAATATTAATTATAAAGACTATTTAATAAGTAAATAATTGTCAAAAACGTTTGTATGGGGACTTCTGGACAAATTCCAGTGTTCCATGATGACCATGATTCTCTTAAAAAAGTGATATCCTTTGTGTTTATGAAGCATTTAATGCTCTGTTTGATAGCCTGGTTTAAGAATTTAGGAACGCAAATAAGAAATACGATATTTAGATTGAGCCCTCTCTTAAAAAACTGACCTCTGAATCTCGAAACTTATACATTGTAATCTCCGTTGTTTTGAATATAGCCTTATGTTTTTGAGGTTTAAGATACGACGAATAAAACTAAGCGCGCGAAGCGCGATGGATTTTGCTAGTATATTTAAAGTACCAGAGAAATGAATATGGCCTAAAATATAATTTTGCTATTTGGTCAACAAGATTATACTATATGCACGAGATGATAATAATTATTTTACGATTTTTTTGCAACATCTAAATTCTGAGGTTCTTTAATTCAAATGTTGAGCGTTGACCTTCGACAGAAGGTGATTCTTACCGAACGTGTTATATGAAATGTACCAGTCAGATTGGTTGATTCCAAAATCATAACCAATTAAAATCCGTTGAGCTGTCCGGATAAAATAACTTTGAATTTGCATTTTATTTTCCCTGTCATATAAATATAGTACAATTATAAATCGTTTACTTCTTTTTACTACACTCTTGTCTTACATCCATCTCATTTGAGAGCTTTCAAACTTCTTAACTTCAATTCAAAGATATATTGTGAAAAATAAACGAGTATTAGTTTTTGTAGATAATATATTATATGTATATCATGTGAGAACCATATTTTTCTCATGAACGCCATGCAATAGTTACATGCCATGTGAAAAATACTATAAAAATCTATCTCACATCTTCAAGATTCGTAATAATTAAATCTCACATAGATCTTACAGATCATTATGACATCTCACATCTTTTTACGTTAGATATTACAATTTCTCGCAGGAATTACTAATTAACAAAATGACTTAAAATTTTAGCAACATTTGAAATATATATACACTCATAGAAAATAAATTTCTTTTTATTTGTGCGGTCGAGCTTTTGGCGGAAAGTGCATTTTTGATCGATATTATACTATACATATATGCATAATATATTCTTTTTCGTAAAATCTCTCGCATAATAAGAGCAATGTATTTCAGCATGTTTACCCTCATTATTTCTTCTATTGGAATTTTCAGCATCAGCAGTCGAATCCTCATTTGATTTAGCCCGGGGAGTTGGCGCTAGTGTGCCCTTACGCAATTATACGCGGGCTTGCTTACCGCAACCATCGCAGCGCCAGTTGAATGAAGCATACACATTATACACAGCACGTGTAGTACGTACGATTGGTATACGGGTGTAGAGCCCGCAGCCCGCGCACCCCCGCGCACCCCCGCGCACGAGTGTAGTCTCACTCGCGAGTCGCGAGTATTGGTACTGGGTGGGTGCTTGCCTTGGTGCACGTCTGTCTGCACTGCACCATGAGATCGTTCTAGTTAGTACTGCAATTTTCATGCATTTACATTAGACACTTTATACCCGCTTACCAGTTAACTCGAGGATCGAGATCGTCATCGAAGAGGCTCCAGGCTCGAGGGGAGCAGGATATCCAGAAACGACATGGAAAACAACGTGGAAGAGAAGCCCAACTCATCGTCGGCGTCAGCTACGACAGTCAAGAAGTCGGAGGACGATGACAGGAGCGAGGAGATACACGACAAAGATGGCAAAAGCAAAAGGCAGGTTATCGTCTCGAACATCCTCGAGACTCGGCTACTTATAAGTATTTCATTATCCCGAGTGCCAATATTGGATAGCCTCTTTTATTCGCCTCTTGTCTGGACGCACTTTGTCGTGACGGCTTCCTCAGCCTTTCTCTTTTTTCTCTTTCTTTTGTCGTAAGTAAGTACTTGGTCGCTGCACGAGGTTAAGTATGCCGTCGCGAGTATCTACCTAACCGGTTAGACTTACACCATGACTTACACCTATATACATGTATATAATATACAGGCCGGGAGCATGAGAATACATTATTAAGATGTCCATGTTAATACATTGGAGATGAGTGTTTAAACGTTTATTGGCAATAATTATTGTTTTCGTTTCTAGGTTAGCACAAACTCTGTATCTGTATGTACATACGTACATCTTTTCAATTTGTTTATAATAAGATAATCCAGTCTCTTGCTCAACTATATAATTATGTGGTTTAGTGATTTATCCTACTATGATCATTAGAGCGATGTTTTTTTTCTTCATTTATATACAAGACCATAGATAGTCGTAATTGTTCATTGCAAAGTTTGTAATTAAGGGAATCTCTTATTTTAAGCATAAATCAATTTTTTTTTTATTTCCATCAAAATTAGCTCCAAGAAGAGAAGTCGTAAGAAAAAGACTCAAACTAATTCTGGAACTGCGATGGAGAGTAATAACGAGGGCAGCAAAGATTCAACAAACACACCACTACTGCCTGCGCAAGTGCCTAGCACTTATGCCAATATTTCTATCAAGGATATACAATTGGCCATGGATGTCTTGAACTTGCAACATAAGCCAGCCAAGACTCAAGAGGAAGCAATGCAAAAGCCTTATCAATTTTGGAGTACTCAGCCAGTACCAAAAATGGGTATGTTTATTGTTCTCCAATTGATAGTTTCTAAAAACTTGATATCTCTATCTTAGATCAATAATATTTTGCTTTCTATGCAGATGAAAAAATAGTGTGCAACGAACCAATTGAACCCGATAAAGTCTCTGTTAGAGCGGATCCCTACTCGCTTCCAGCTGACTTTCATTGGGATACCTTAAATCTTGATGACCCGTTGGTACTGGCAGAGTTGTACTCGTTATTGTCAGAAAACTATGTTGAAGATGACGATGCCATGTTTAGGTTTGATTACCCTCCTGCCTTTTTAAAATGGTGAGTTTTTAAATCATTCATATCATTTCATAGCACGTCGGATTTTTAATAATTTGTCAATTCAAAAAAATTTCTTAGGGCTCTACAGCCTCCAGGTTGGTTCCGTGAATGGCACTGTGGTGTCCGTGTGACCAAAAGTGGTCGCCTCGTAGGTTTTATATCTGCTATTCCTGCAACACTGAGAGTTTATGACAAGTAAGTTTTAGTGCAAAAATTATTCTAAGCAATAATTCATTTAAAATTTTCATATTTTTTCATGTTAATTTTTTCTTGCAGAGTGCAAAAAATGGTAGAAATCAATTTTCTATGTGTTCACAAAAAGTTGCGTTCAAAGCGGGTCGCTCCCGTATTGATTCGCGAGATTACACGTAGAGTAAATTTAATGGGAATATTTCAAGCAGTTTACACTGCCGGTGTAGTGCTTCCCAAGCCCATCGCTACCTGCAGATATTGGCATCGTTCGCTGAATCCAAAAAAGCTTATTGAGATTAAGTTCTCACATTTGTCGCGTAATATGACAATGCAAAGAACTTTGAAATTGTATAAACTGCCCGAGAATCCAAAAGTTCCAGGCTTTAGGAAAATGGTTCCAGCAGACGCGGCTCAAGGATTCATACTTTTAAACAATGTTAGTTTTTAACTTGCTTTACGATAATAGCAATATATTCATTGTTTTAACGTATAATAAATTACTATTTAGAGAAAACTATTTATGAAACTCATAATATTCTTACATAATAGTTTGAATCAAGTAAAGCTGATAATTCAAAGCTGTACACTAATTTATTCATACTAATTGATTTTTTTTTCTCTTCCGCTGCAGTACTTGAGCAAATTCGATCTATCGCCCATTTTCACGGAGGAAGAGTTCACGCACTGGTTCATGCCGCAGAGTGGTATAGTTGACAGTTTCGTGGTCGAGAATCCTGAAACGAAGACCATTACGGACATGGTGAGCTATTATACCCTGCCAAGCTCGGTCATGCATCATCAAACACATAAGAGCTTGCGCGCCGCTTACAGCTTCTACAACGTGTCAACCGTCACACCTTGGTTGAAACTCATGCAAGATGCTCTAATATCGGCAAGAAACGTAAGGATTTTGTATATAAAAATTTGAATATAAGCTGTTTAATTGATGAATTTTTGAGTGTGTTTGATCATTGATGATTATACACTCTAATGAGAACAGTGTGACGAGTATGTCAATCATAGATAAGAATGACTGATTTTATTTCTATCTTTATTATTCCTTTATTATAAGTGTAAAAGTGAATCATTCTGGATATCTTCTTAAATTCAATTTATTATGCTACTTGGTTACAGCTTGATTTCGACGTATTTAACGCATTGGATCTAATGGACAATAAAGAATTCCTGGAGCCGCTAAAGTTTGGCATTGGCGATGGCAATCTTCAATACTATTTGTACAATTGGCGATGCCCGAGCATGACGCCCAACAAGATTGCCCTTGTTTTGCAATAAAAAACTAACAAACGAAGAGATAAAGAAAAAGTAATGAAAACAAAGTAACTTTTAACCGCATCGTTCAAAACGTCAACTCGAGGATAAATATATTTAAAGAAAACTGAAGAAGAAAAACAGCGAACACGTGCATAGTGAGCACGTGGATATGAGTTTATTTTAGTGGAAATCACAATTTCGAGTATCGACCAGTACCCCTGCGAGAATACGAGATGAAAAGAGACAAAATAAAGAATAAACGTTGACTCTATTGCTCCTGTTATTGTCTCTTAGACATATACACATACACACGCGCGCACGCGCGCTCACTGATGTCGTTGCTACTGTTTCAGTATCACTGCGTTGCTGTGCGATGAAGTTTTAATTGAGACCTGGTGAATTTTACAAGAAATAGTAAATCTATGGAAAAATAGAGTACGGCAAGGAAAAAGGTTTTATTTGATAATCCAGAATTTTTTTAATAATTAAGAATCAATTGTTTCCTTAAAAACAAAAAAAAACACGGGGAAATTGTTTTGTCGGCAAGTTTTCACAACTATTAAAGTAAACAAAATTCTAACAAATCCGATGATATCAATTCATTGAGGTGAAAGAAAATAAACTGGGCTGAGATATGGGAAAAGAGAAAATAAAGCACGAATTTCATCTAAATAATGTAACGTATACCATCCTTTATTTCATACCATCTTCATTAAAAATATTCCCATAAAAGTTTGACTCTTTGATCGTGATTGTATCGAATTCAGCATAACTTAATTGTGGAAAAAACACGATCATAGACCTCATCCAGCGTTCCTACCTAGCAATCTAATACAATGAGATATAATGCAATATATGCACACAGTCATACAGTAAAACAACATACTTGTAACAATTTATGTACAGATGGCTCGCTACGCTAGTCATTAACCGCACGATGGAAGAATGCACTGCTGAAGGTACCGACAGCCCTTGACAGCGGATTCCATCAAGAAGTGGTAATATGAATAAGGTCCATTGCACAATGTTCATATCGCCCTTCTGCTAAGTTCGAGCTCTGCGGTAATAGCCCTGTCTGAAGTAACCACGTAATACTACGTGGTTTTTATGATGAAAAAAAATGAAAAATGTATTAAATAAGACCATTCATTCTTTTTGTAACGATAAATGTACTAAGCGGATTGTAATGATAAAAGTACTAAGCGGATAATGACACTGATAATAGATCGTATGCCTATGTTTATCTATTATTTTACTTTTATAAGTTTAGATTATTTAATGTTAAATAAGAGATTAACATATATGTTACGGATAAGAACATCTTTGGTGTTGCTATCCGCATGGTACTTCCATTTATGGTCACAAGAAGTATAAAGTCTTATTTAATACCTTGTTCAATGTTTTTTTCATTATAAAAATTGCGTAATGAAACCATGTGGTTTAACAAGTTGATACGCGATATATTAAAAAAATTCATTTAAATATATCGAGCACGGAAATGTAGGGAAAAGCACCAATTTGTTATATCCAGTATAATAAGACTGTTCATAATACAATAAGTAATTCGTATGCTACATTTTTCAATTCCAGCGTTAAAATCGCAATTCTTCGGAAATCAGCGTAATTTCCAACATTCTCGATACACATTTTCCAAAAAGAAATCATGCAAGTCATGTAGGCATCATTTCTGTATGCCTTTTTGTAGTGTAGTATATGTATTATATTTTGTGCATGCTGTTATTCAGCCTGTTGTGCAGACTTGTTGCATACTTTTCAATATTAAGGTGGAATAAAATTAGCATACAGTCAAACATTTTGAAAATTAAAAAATGAGTGTCCATATAGCGAAATTTATATAGGGTCACTCCTATAAAGGCAGCCTTGAAAAGAATCGTGCGAAGCCTTGGTGCCATGCACGCGGGCAACGCCGCCGTGTCAATGGATCTCGCGGTGACTTTTATCGTTTGACACGTGTGCGCATATTATAAGCGTATAATTAGCGCGTATATACTCACGGGGAATATTATTTTGTTTTTCTTGTGGCTTTGGAAGATCGCGGGATCCTTGAGAGATAGTATAGTCGGCGTTGAGACCGATAAGGTGTTGTCATCATGAGGTTGTCGCTTTTTATAGCTCTCTCTCTCTCTCTCTCTCTCTCTCTATATATATATATATATATATATATATACATTAATGCACTTGTCTTTATTAAGCATACAGAAGAGGAAGAAGGAAAATAGAAAGAAGAACAAAAGGAATTAGATATTGTTCCGGAGCTTTATCAAGCTGCAATAATTGTTCGCGCTATACTATTGCGTGCTTTATGCGAGAATAACGAGGCGTTTACCCATGATATATACGCATATGTAATCAAATTTTCATGTAAAAATTACATAGCAGCTATTTCCTTCTTTACACTGGTATACTTGTGATCGTAATGTATGTTCATAAAAATTTGGAATTTTGAGGTCGTACCTGTCAATAAAAGATCATCACAAGCATATATTATAACGTATGCGTATCAAAGTTGTATATACACATAGCTATACATGCGCACATCAGTCACCGGACGAAATAACTTTGAATATTTGCAACGATCCGGCCATGATACTTCCCCCGCGTAAGAAATGAGTACATAAAAAATTATACATGTATTACAGCTGACATTTCAAATATTTGATTGTTATTTTATTCGTGGCGAATGACGGTGAAAATCAATGCCATCCCCTTGCGGCGGATCGTTTATAAATCGAGATAAACTAACTCAATGGTACATATATATACATATCAGATAGCAGCGTCTATCAAGATCAGCCGAGAAGTGCAGTCTCGCGCGCGGGCGAAATCATGAATTGCGCGTACGCTCGCGGATATAGAAGGAAAAATAAACGCAATGCATCTTAGAGAGAAACTGCGCCTGCATATATAGTATTAGCAGTAGAGTACGCGCTCCAACACGCCGCGCACATTCTCGGCGGCTCTCACGTGAGTCGCGCATCATTAAATAAACGGCAGGAGCCAAGAAATAGCGAGTACAGCGACTTTACCTCGTGCAATATGGGAGATCCGCGTGCTTGCATTCGTCGCATTCGCGATAACGTACACAATGCATGTGCACACGCATGTATATCACATTCGCTCTCGAGGAGTGAGGACTGATGCAGTTTCGTCGTCGCACGCTCGCATTATATCAACCTGCGCGTATATGTACACGCGACTTGCATAGGTATGTGGGGCGACAATGGCGCTCTACAACGACGGGCGGACGGGAGGGCTCTCCGACGACAGCTGAGCGCATGTAGAAGAGCCGCTGAAAAAGAGGGGGAAGACGAAATGTGTACTTGCGATCTCGAATAAATAGTGCTGAAACCGAGTTCTGCCCGTTCCGTTCGAAGCTTTATACGAATTAGCCGACGAGTGACGACGCAGTTTTGAATTCGCGCGGGAATTCGCGAGTTGCCATCAGCGGTATTATAATTGTTTTTCTGTGCGTTTCTACATATATACCTACTTTTACTGTTCCGGCTGTTCAAATGTCCAAGACGTGGTCCCTCCTAGTGTGGCTTGTCTGCCTGTTTGCCGATAGGACGGATTCCAGACTCTTTGGGTAATTATCTTTGGGATACATGTAAATGCGTGGCAAACACGTGCTATGGGATACTGACCCTCTTTTCTCCCCTGCGTTGCACACACACGCGCGCACACACACACACACACACACACACAGTCACACACATACTCATACACACACACCCACACACATATATAAGTATATAATTTATACGCGCACGCACGCTGATAGGCGTGACAGCTGATTTATATACTTACTCGTGTCATAAGTTGTCCGTCATAGCACGGCGTTATTAGCGCCCTCTCGCATATCCGCTTAGCTGCCAATAGCACGACTCGCTGCGTAAAGGACGTAATGTGCTATTTTTCCACATCACAGATAAATTTTGTGTACTTGTATACTTTAGCGCCCGCTAAGAGGGGCTAAAGTACACACTTTACGCTTGGTGTGGAAAAAAGAGTGAATTACTGCTACGCACCTCTTATTGTTATCATTATTGTTCTTGTTATTATTATTATTATTATTATTACTATTATGGCTATTATAGATGTACAGTCTTTCCTACGGAAAAAAATAGTATACCAGCGCCCGTTATCGCCTGCCGGAGTTTAACAACCTTAGAATATTCAATGAATTTTAGATAGTACATGAAGTGTATAACAACGATTATTATTGAATATGTTGCGATTGTGATTGAGTGCAAAAAAACTCAAGTACTATTGCAATTGAATTATTGATATATAATACACGCACGATAAAGAAAAACTTATAATAATAGTATCGTTGAATTAATGTTGAGTAAATATAATTACTTTTTTGTCATACTAAAAAAATGGGAAAAAATGTCGAATTAATATAATCCTGCCTATTGTAGTAAGATAAAAAATTAAAACAGGATGTTTTTATCAGATTTGGCCCACCGGGCCTGCTTGACAAAGAAAAGTTTCCACCGTCCACTTCGAAGAATTTTCAAGTTTATTGGAATGTTCCCACCTTCATGTGCCATAAGTACGGCATTTACTTGGAGCAAGTGTCCAAAAAGTTTGGCATCCTGCAAAACCAGAAAGACGAATTCAGAGGCGATAAAATCGCCATTCTATACGATCCCGGCGACTTTCCCGCTTTGTTGAAAGACCAGCGAGGTACAAATATAGACAAATATATGTAATAAAATAGAGTATTGGATTGAAGATAAGAAAAAATTATCATTCGAAACATTGACGTAAATATTTTCAGATTCTAGACGCACTTATTATTTTTGTTAGAAATTAGGCTGATCACAGACTATATATAATTCCAGCTCGTATGCCTATACAATTGTGGTTAATTAATTATATATTCTCATTTTTATCTGTTTATGAGAAAAAATATTCCACGATAAATACGCACAGACACACATATTATATGGCAAGCAGTTACGCGTTCATGTTCACTTTTTAAATTTTCGAACCCAAAATCCGCGGCAATTAATAAAAATCTTCAAAAATATAAAAACTTTATCATTTCTGTAAAGTTTAATAGTAGCTAATAATATCTATTATATGCGGGGATACAGTGCGACTCACGCAAATACAAGAAAATTTCAAGTTGTTTTACAAAGAAAGAAAAATTATAACTTATTCTTGAAATGAATATGATTTCTTTGTCCTTTTCCAGACAACATTCTTCGCAGGAATGGCGGCGTGCCTCAAGAGGGCAACCTAACCCTCCACCTGGAATATTTTCGTCGCCACATAATCGAACAGATTTCCAACGCCAATTTCTCCGGTGTAGGCGTGATCGATTTCGAGAGTTGGCGTCCGATCTTTCGTCAAAATTGGGCTTCCTTACAAATCTATCGAGACTACTCGATAGACTTGGAGCGTCAACGTCATCCCAGCTGGAGTCAAAAGGACTTGCAGCTCGAAGCTGCCGATAAATTTGAAAGGGCCGGAAAAATATTTATGCAAAAGACGCTGGAACTAGCAAAGAAGCTGAGGCCTAAAGCTTCCTGGGGATATTACGCGTATCCTTACTGCTTCAACATGTCGCCGAATCAGCCGGGATCTCAGTGCTCGCCGAAGGTTGTGGAAGAGAATAACGCGTAGGTTGACACGATAAGAATGAAAATGCAAAGCTAATTTGTATTTTCGATCTACTGCATTTTCGAAGCTAACTTATCTCATCGATTTACCTCATCATTTATTGATATATAGAGTATAGGGGAGATGCGTTCAATACACACAGCGACTTATTGTGCTGTAACTAATTCTAAACTATCTTGAGAGTTTAAATTAAAAAAAATTCTTTTATTGTAAATTTAATTATACAACCTTGTAGTATGCCTATATATATACATATATATGTATATATATATATATATATATATATATATATATATATAACTTTTTTCAATGCATTTGATAATTGTTCGAAGAGCACAATAAGTATCAATGCGATTATTGCCGTTTTTCTCTTATAGTATATGAAAAGCAGAGGTAAATTTTTATTTACTGCCGTAGTGCAGCGAACGAATCATCCCACAGTCTCAGTAGAAATGGAAAATTTGTACGGGTTTACGTCAAAAATATACATATTCCATTTCATTTATGGTTACATACTAGTACGTTAAAGTGTACAGAAGTATTTGAGATTTCAGATCGATTCGAGCAGTCCAATTGCAAGAAAAAGATACACATTTCTGAACTTTAAAATGTCCATTGTTATATATTTTATTCGCTAGGGAGGCTAACTTTATATACACACAATCATCTTATCATCACATCTAACATCATTTTATGATTTAATTAAATCAAGCTTCGTTTCCGCACTGGTCATCCGTCAATACACCAATCAGAATGTCGTGGCTGTTTGAGAACCAAAAGATTTTCCTGCCATCGCTGTATCTTCAAGAAAAGCTCAGTCCACAGCAAAGAGTGGGCCTAGTTCGAGGTAGAATCAGCGAGGCTGTCAGACTTGCCAGAAAATCGCCTAATAATCAAGTGAAAGTGTTAGCCTACTATTGGTTCAAGTTTCAAGATCAGCATGACAATTTTGTCGAATCGGTTGGTATATTTATTATCTTTTCCAAACCAAGCACCCGCGCGCAATAAACTTTGAAGTAACTTTTTGCGTTAAAATTCGTTGTTATACTGCTATACCATTTCACAGCGTGACCTCACAAACACTTTCAACGAAATAGCCAAACGTGGCGCTGATGGCATAATTATTTGGGGTAGCTCGGATGACTTCAACACCAAAAGCAAATGCATGACTTTCCAGACTTATCTCGACAAGACTCTTGGACCGGCGGTTCTGCGTCTAAAGCAACAATTTACCACTTGATTGCGTCAATCTCGATGAAACAATAATTCTGTCATTTTTCAAGAAATAATAATGATGATAATGATAATAATAATAATAATAATAATAATAACAACAACAACAATAATAATAGCCCGAGACATATTTCGTCACATTTTTCCCGAGAAAAATACGATTACCGTTTATAATATAAGTTTTATTACTTTTTAATCCATGTTTCTGTAAAATAAGATAACACGGTAGATATTATACTATATAATGATATGCGGTATTTTTTACAATCGAGGTCTGCACGGCTTGACGAACTATGTACACACACACACGCACAGACAGACACACACACACACACACACACACACGCACGCACATATATATATATATATATATATATATATATATATATATATATATGCGCAATGAATATATACACGCATTGCTATTTCGAAATAATTGATATTACAGACATGAAAAGTTAATTGTTAACGCCTCCGCTACATCGATACACAACGTATATAAAACAATTTTACTCATATTTGAATGCTTTCGTTGATCGATTCTAATTAAAAATTCTATGTATCGGTCATATAGAGTATGTCAATAGGAGTACAGAATATACATGTAAGAAAATTATACCAATATTTATTATTTATTATAGCATTATTTTTGTACTTGTCGTTCGCTATACGTAATTAACTGCGGCATATTTTTTATTAAAACAGTAATTAATATGCATTATAAAATTTATACTGGATTTTTTAAACGCTTTAGAGGCACAGGCATAAAATGTATATTACTTTAGGGTCAAAATAGGAGAGAATAGTTTAAATTTGAAAAAAAACGATGAATTGGGTAAAAAGTTGTATACAGTTAAAAGGAGCAACAATTTATGTAAAAACCAAACGATTCTTTTCTACGTTGAAATTCGTATAACTGTTCACCTGAGTGTTCCAAATAAAATCTATTTTTTCTTCTAGTTTTCTTTAAAAATGTACATTGAATCCAGTCTTCTATATATGGTACTTGAGAAGGTTATAATGCAGCTGCAATTGATTACGCCATATTTATATAAACAGCTATAATCACCAAACAAAGGCCTGCATTATCCACGAAAAGTATGTTATTGTAGCCAAATCGTGTTGCAACTCATAATCTCAGGTTCAAAACGAAGTCTTTTTGAAGCCAGTTGTTGACGATTTTTGCGAGATTTGGACATAAAGGTAGGGAAGAGTAGTCCAGTATGGAATAATGCCACCCTACAACATGGCTTAGTTGCGAGTTATCGATATTGATAAACGTTCTCAGTTTGATATTGGTCAGATCGTGATGCCTTTAGCATCAGCAAACCATGCATATGAAGATCTCGGGATACACTACACAGAGAGAGACGAAGAGTGAGAAAGGTGGAAGAGGTGGCGCATCAGCGATTCTGATGCGCGAGAGGAGATTGTCCGCCTCGCGTTCAAGGAGAGCTACCACACACACACGCGCGCGCGCGCACACACACATACACACACACATACGTATCATGCTCACCGAGCTACTTTACGGGGGTTTCCGTATATAGTATTGTAATAGTACTGAAATCAAAGTCTCGTAAAGTAGCAAAGCCGCATTCCGCCGTCAAATGAAAATCGGTATATCTTTAAAGCAAAAATGTAGATGACAACTATCGTAGAACGTGATACTGATACCGTAGCGTGAAGTAGTAAAATGTCAATAATTGAAACAAGTATTCGCGAATTATAAACGTCAACTGAAATTATGAGAAGAAGTAAAAAGAAGTGAAAAATACGCAAAACCGGCCACATAGGACCGATTTGATCCAGTCGTGCACCTCTCTCTCTCTCTCGGTCTCTCTCTCTCTCTCTCTCTGTCTTTCTCTGGCTCGCTCAGTGAGCCAGAAGAGAGCCCGCAGCGACGACGGCAGGAGCAGAGGAGGCGAAGCAAAGAGCGAGCAGCGCGCGCGCGAGCAGGACAGAGAAGGCGCGCGTCTTTGAGCACCGAGGAGTGGCTGTGTTGGTGCGCCGCGTGCGCGGAGTAAGGGAAAAGGAAACCGCGGGCGAGCCAGCTGCAGAGAAAGCGAGATGGAGCTAGGCCCCGCGCGCCGGAGAAGGAAGGAGCCATAAGATCACCGCCGCGGCGAACAGTATCTTGGTCGACGACGTTGTGCGCGACTCGATTCTGCGCCCATCAGGCGCTGCCGCGCCTCGAGCTTTATTTGTAATATATCATTCTTACCAATCATCTTCCGTAAACTCACACGAGTGTCGCTCAGTCTTCCTTTAAACTGCTTGACTCCGAGGGATATCGAAGTGAAAAGTCTCCAGGTGTGTAACATTATGCAGAAGACGGATGGAGTTGGCGTATTATATATTATAATAGCGCGCGCGAGTATACCGATCACAAATTTTGTAGGTCGGAGTTTGTGATGCGATCGCTCGAATTATTATCCGCGAAAAATCGGTAAAAACGTTTGCTGCAACTGGTAGTGGTGGTGGTGGTGCTGCTGCTGCTACTTCCTATTTACTACAACTGCTGTGTTAGTGCGCCGAGCGGCTGCTGAGAAAACTCTGTACAGTGGATTTTTCCAGATCTGTCTCCCTGACTATACGTAATTCATATTAGGTATATGTATTGATCAATCGTTTTAAATTGGTTTTCGCGCTGTGCGTGTGATACGTGTCTTTGAGTGTACGTTTAGCATATACAGGTATAGAGGTATAATAATAGCAGGGAAAGGCGCGAGAAAGGGATCGTTGCCGCACGCGACCGATTCTCTCTCTCTCTCTCTCTCTCTCTCTCTCTCTCTCTGCGCTGCAACCTCAGAACTCGCTTTCAGCTTTCGCGATTCTAGTGATCATGTTACGCAGTTTTTAGCACCTGGAGTGTGATCGCGAGTCTATATGAGCATGATACCGCATTTGCCCATAGCTACGATGGATTTGCTCTTTTACAGCGTCTCTTTGAGAGAAGGTGCATGTAGAGGATATCGCAAAACATTATTCTCTATTTCATTTTTCTCATTGAAGACCTCAGGAAGAAGAATATGCTACGAGAAAAGCTTTTGATTCAATTTCTCTTCGCGGCGCAACTTTTAGCATCTAAACTGTAAAAAGCAAAAATTTTGAAAAAATTTCTGTAAACAAAATATTATTTGCAATATACCGTCGATCCTTGCCGCATCATAATGAAGTGTCTCGTCCAGTCAGCGCGGTATTCTAATTATAGAAATGACTCAATATTTTCCCGGTATTAGCGCGAAACGTCGTGAACTCGAAGAGTAGTCGGTGAAAAGTTCAGCCCCCTCCTCCTTCTCGGAGTGAACACTCGTCTTGGAATAATACAAGGAATCATACTTCCGATGTCCTCGCTAATCATCGGGTCGCGTGAGCCCGTTTGCCTCAGATAGGTGTACCCGAGTCTTTATAACAGAAGAAAAAAGTCCGAAGGCCTAGCTGGCACCTTAGAAATTCATTGTAATAGCGACGGTGTGTTCCATCACACACATACACAAACACACACAGACACACTCATACACACACATACATACATACACCTATATATATATATGTCTCTCTCTCGCTCTTAGCTCTCTGTTCTATCCGCGACGGCGCATCTCGCGCGCGGAGAACCAGTTGGGAGCTCTCCTCGGTTTTTCAACTCTTCTCCGCGCGTCGCACGTCGTCCTCTATATAGACACGCATATAGGTACCTTACGAACGCGCGCGCACTCACACACACACACACACACATACTGCCTGGAGCCCAGAGCTGGGACCAATCGAATGTTGCGTGCGCTTATACTCTCTTAACGACTTACGCGATCACACTCGATCGAGGCAATCGAGTCGCCTTCTGCGATGTTATCCAAGGTGGAAGGAAAAACCAGTATTGCACTCTCGGATGGCGCGTGGGTATAAACATCTATCAAAAAAAATCCCTTATACTAATAGTATAGGTGATTTTTTCAGCCGGAAAAACAGCAGTCATACGATGCTCGCACGTGGATTTAAAATATTATACCGTGTCACAAAAGATATTGCAAAAAAGAATATCTTATAAATTTTTATTGCTGGAATCAATATAATCGAAGGTATAATATAGGTATCCGCCGCAGACAATTGCTTTCCTTTATGCAGCCAGAAAACAACGGCTGTAGCTTGCAAACGGCCGATGTGCGCGCAGGTACATTTTCTCACACAAAACCTGCAGTAGACAAGCGGGGCGCTGCACAAAGGAACAGTCGATAAAGCCTGCGGGCAACGTGCACGCACTTGAAGATTTCAAGATCGCTATACTCCGAGGTGTATATACGTGTATACTGTAGTCATTCTCCTCGCGCTCTCTATGCTGTACCATGCGCGTATTATATAGATTACTTGTTGTACGTACATACTTTGGCGAGTAGAGAGGCGGGTATGTTATTATATATAGAGCATCAGAGACGAGGCGGGGACGGGCAGCATCATACATTATATATAGCTAGTTCAATATCATAAGTGAGCGGGAGAGTTTTCTTCCGATAGTGCCAACAGCGCGATACATACGGACTCCGATGATATATTTTATATCTATATATGTAAATCATATAAATTTAACGAATCATGTTGGCAATCATGTGTTTGTGTAGAAAGTTATATAATAAAAGAGGAAAGGCTTGCTATCAACTTATTGCAGCTAATTTACGATTATAGTTATTCAAAAACCAATAGTTATATTAGTAAATATATTTATATCGATGATCGATTGTTCAGATGGAGGGAGATCAGAAAAAATCAACAATAACTTATGGGGTCAAGAGTGCGACTTTTTTATTTTAAAGAGTACGCTTACAGGAAACATCATGAGAAATCGATCTCGCTGCTTGAAATTTGTAGGCGATTTTTTTTATAAAAACTTATCCGCGTGTCTACATATTCTTCCGGAGTTAATTCACAGATGCATCCACTTGAACTAGTCTTATTCATAAACGGCAGAACGGTCTATATACGTAAATGACGACATCGCCGAGCCAGGAACTCACGGACCCCATCTTCGCTCTTCAGAAATCCGAGACAACTACGTCCAAGTGCTGAATTTTGCAGATACTTGCTTGAACGAGTCTTATATAACGACGTGTATAGACGTCGCGCCGTCATTACCGAGCAAGGAACTCCTGCCAATCCGTCATTGGCTTTCCGCAGGCTACCTATACATCGTAGTTGGCATCCTTGGGCAGCTATCCAAACTTTTCGAAAAGTGCCAGTCACCCCGCATCTGGACGAATTATTGTCGATTTTTGTTGATTTGTATCAATGTATCTTGAATCGATGTCAATATATGCACCTTCGGTCGACTTCCATATGTTCAACAGGGATATATTAAACTATTGCATACATGGGCTGCATATAGTTTATATATGTCCAATCCACCCCTACAATCTATATATATAGGCCAGGTATATCAAAAGTGTCGCAGCTGAAAAACCTGCGCACAGAATAAAAAGAGAATAGAAAAGGTTCGGCGAGAAAAGGTAAAAGCCAGTACACTTATATTTATATTGTGTAACAAAACGCCTGCGGCAGTGACGGTGCAGGCGGTGGCGGCAAAAAGAGGCGAGAGAAACAGAGAAACGGCGCGCGAGCGAAAAAAAAGTCGGTTCGGCGCCACTTAATAGCTATCACGTTCTTTCGCCTCATTATTATTATTCTTATACGAGGGAGGAGAGCGCACGCGTGGACGGCGAGTGGTCCTCTTTGGAGGTGGATGAGGTAGCGTCCGGAAATTTATATCCCTGGCGTGTATTCTCTCTCTCTCTCTCTCTCTCTCCTTCCCTTCCCCCCCCCCTAACCCTCTCTCTAATTCTATACGACGTGGGTGTTGCAGGAAGACTGAAAACGCTGAACATGGGACTACTCAGTAATTTTGGCACGTCTCTGACGCTCCTGTTGGCACACTTGAGTCTCTTCCGAGCTCACCGAGAACACAAGGTTTGTCCTGCATAGATTGGCTTTTAGTTTCTTTTTTAATTGTTTATAATTTTTTATATATAATTTATTCTAAATGTCAATACAAGGAATTCCTGTCCGTATACAATGAATAGAGTCTCACTTGTGTATCTGTTTTCTCATTGATATCAGCTATATAAGAACTTATGCTTTTAAAATCTATACTTTGGACAATAAAAAATTGCTATTAAAACAACAACAACAACAACAGCAGCAACAACAACAACAATAACAAATTAAAATGTTGGTTAAACAGGTGCACAACATTGTCTTGTATCCTGACAAGGAGAGTTGGTGCAAAACTACACCGATCAAGCAGGTGGTCACCTGGCCTCAGTGTTCATCTCAGGAGTTGGATAACAACGTCTGCGTCGGCGCCTGCTTTTCGTACATGGTGCCTCACAGCGAGCCCTCGGCACCTGGTGACCTTATACGACCCTACTGCGATTCTTGCCAGCCTCTCGATAGCATATGGCATACGGTAAATATATGGCACGATTTGCTGTGGAAATTTTATTAATATATACACACACGCACATATATATATAAGCCGTATGAATCTGTCGACGAGCAGGTAACCCTCGATTGCAAAGACAAGGATGAAAATCCAACGACAATGCAGAAAAAGGTGCAAATAATAACAAACTGCTCGTGCAGTTCGTGCATGGAGTCATCACGCATCAAGCCAGATTTCAACAGCCTGCTCCTGTCGCTCGAGCTTGAGTCGACTCGTCTGAGCAACCAGAACAACAACAATAACCACCAGCACCACCACCAGCTCGGTCAGCAGCAGCAGCAGCAGCAGCAGCAGCAGGTCCCATCAGCAACGCAACAAGACCAGGAGTCAGAGGGTCCGTCGCCGGCGCCAGAGTTCTTCTCAGGCAACATTGGCGCCGGTGAGTCTCCGGCGGGACTGGCGCCGGTCTCGCCGTCGCCATCAGCCGAGCCGACCGAGGCGCCGGACACTTTGGCGACGCCGGCTGCCGTCGTTCCCGATGTCTCGGGAGGCGTGCACGAGACGCCCGACCTCCTGCTCGATCCGAATCTTCAAGGATTCGCGGCCGGCAAGCCTGCAGGCCCTAAGAGCAACGAGAGGCTCATGCAGCTCTTCAAACAGCTCAAGGATCCCAATCTTGGCGGTACTGACAAGCTTGAGAAGCTCAGCAAGCTCAAGGGGCTGGAGAAGCTCGAGAAGCTCGAAAAATTGGGTGAGTCGAGTATTAACTTGATTCTTCTTATATTATATTAATTTTTTTAATGCGCTGCTATATCGCTATATGACATTATAAACGCAAGTAATACGCCGGGCGTTTTCAGCCACGGAATACCCGACGGCCAAAGAGTTCCTCGCTAAACTGAGCGAGCTCCTGCACAAGTACAGTAACCAGGAGGATTTCGAGCCTGTAGACAACGACGAGGACGGCTCCGAGGATCTGCTCCACCTGCCCTCCTCCTCTTTGGCAACTCCATCGGCACTGGCTGAAATTCCCAAGGATGACGACGACGAGGAGGTCCCCTCACTCCAGGATCAGCAGTTGCGAGTAGCCGCCTCGCTGCTTCACCGCACTGGGCCCCATCATTCTCTGGTCCTTGACTCCGGTGTCAAGGAAAAGATTGACGTCGAATCGCACTACCTTCATCCGGCTCTGGCCGGCCAGGAGATCAGTTACAATGACAATGGCCTTCTTGACAAGACGAAGAAGAAGGACTTTTGAGTATTGCGCTCCGCGTGCACTCGTGTGCCTGTCTACGTGTGTCTTTTGTGCGAAGCAAAAATAATTCGGGGGGTTGTCGATATTTCGCGAAAAATTCGAAAAACTCTCCAGTAACGGAAAGGAAGCTGGCGGGGGATGCGGACTAGAAAGTTACCAAAATCTGGCTTAATTTGCAGGAAATGTCGGGCGGTATATATGTACTTATATGCTAGTAGCTTTATTTGTCAATTATAAAGAGAAATTATATTATTTTCGCGAGGTAACGACGATCAGGTGTAATTCAAATATACAAGATTATATGCTGCTGCATAGCGCTGTATAGAATTCTAATATATGCAATATATAATAATAAACATGGGACCATCAAGCATAAGCAAGAAATATCGAATTATCGACATATTTAGGACTAGTAGCAATATATATATATATATATATATATATGTGTGTATGTGTGTGTGTGTGTGTGTGTGTGTGTGTGTGTGTGTGTGTGTGTGTATCGTAGCCACACCGTCTAAGGCACTATACCTTTTGTACATTTGTAATCCTTTCGCTATATACTTGCTTTGTATACGTATATATTATGAGACGAATATAAGAAGTGTTGTTGTTGTTCGAGTCGATCGGAAATGTATAAAAATGATATTATATATAATTATCAACTGCACTTTACTAAGATTCCATTGCGTTATACAGATTTATAAATTTAAATTTCCATTGAAAATTACCTAATGATGCTCGTGTAGCGATAAATCAAATGCGGATATTGATTTATATATACGTTATTATTACGTTATTATTATATGCGCTGATTTGTAGGTCGTTTGAGATCATCGTTAATGTATAAATTAACTATAAAATATACATATATGTACTTATAAAGCTCTGTAATTGTACAGGCAACCTATATATATATATATATATAGACTAAAAAACGCGACATTTTGTATATGCGCGGCGAGTCACTAAAATATACTTTCATATTTTTTAGTATAATGTATGCATTCTAGTATATGTATAGATTTGCTTGCACAGTGCGTGCGGATTAGTAGACGTACGTTGCAGCGCATGCATTTCGCGTCTGTCGATTTTTTACTTATTATATCTATATATGCGCGCATATATAATAATAATGTATCAACTAACAAAATATAGAGAGAACAAATTAATATATTTCCTATCGCATAACAACGAAAATTGCTTTCATAATAATGTAACCGCGTAAATGTATTATATAACACGAATATTATAATTGCCCTTATTATTAGCAAAGTCGAGTAACAAAAGTTTCCCTTAAAGCGAGAGTACGGGGATATATTAAGTGGTGACTCAATCCCATCAGATAGCGTAAAATGTAAAATTATTGCACACATACGCACGTATCTCCAGGTATTGTGCGAAATGATGCCGAAATTATTATTTATATACATGTATTATTACGTATTCCGGCGATATACCGATTGTTGATTATTATTTACGCAATAAATAGCGCGATGAAACGTTAACGATACATTTCTGCAATTTATTTGTATAAAAGTTCTATTGCAGTCGTCATCTGATGCGTCGTATCAGCTTTGAAACACATTATAGGTGCATATTAATAAATCTTAGGAGATGCAAGTTCAGTTGAATAGCAATAGGCCCCAATAACATCCAGTGGATCGCGATTGAATCAGCATTTTTCTACAATTCTAATTTACGCGATACCTTTATTAATTCTGTATACTCGAGGTCTGAATGGAAGTCTTTTATACTCATGAATATAGGCTGAATGGTAAGTTGCGCATTATTTCCAAAATGATGAGCTTACAATTGACTTTGGATGCATGGAAAAGATCGGTTTTCATGCAGGTATTAAAGAAAATTCAAAATATAAACTTTATGTAGATGGGGTCATTTATGAAATTCCACAAATCGGCTGCGTATTTAAGCATGCCGAGTCCTTTATATAGAAAAAGAACCGCATAGCTCTCGCGGAGCAAAAAACTTTCACCTCACGAGTATATGTATATATATATATATATATATATTACCTGCGCACAGCGAACGGAGAACCCGGTCTGTGCCGAACGGCGTGTTATATAGTTGCGAGCGCTCTAAATTGACTCGCTCGCTGTGCTCGACAGAGTGGCGCGGGATCCGCAACCTATATATCGGCCATAATCACTCAATGAAGGGACGATGGATAATATGCGAGCTAGACTGTGCACTGTGCATGTTGCATATCGTACGCGAGATAAAGAGCCGCGCGTCATTCTCAGCATTACAATGATGATCATGATGGAAAATAAATGAAAATGGCAGCTATGGGTTGGGCACGCAGTATAAAATTATATATATATATATATTTATTATAAGATTATGTTGGCCGAACGGTATAGGGGCCCTGTATGCTCTCTCTCTCTCTCCATCCCCTCTCCGATATACCTATACAGCATTCGCATCAACAGCAGCAGCAGCAGCAGCAGCAGCAGCAGCAGTATAAGTAGTAACAGCACCGCGTGTGCTGTCGCACACATACATTAAAATCGCGATTGGCTGCCGCACCGCGAGAGTGGGATATAGGAGAATTATAGGACGGTATAGGTATATAATACTTGTGCGTGTATAATACTAACGCGGAACGTGAGCTGATCATCAGTGAGAGCCGTCGACGACAGCTATATATGCTACCGACCTGTCGACTTTGATAAAACCGCGATCGCGTGCGCGAGAGGTTTATCGGGTTTGAGCGCTTCTGCAGACTGGATATGTGCGAGAGTTGTACGAGAAATCGAGACTAAGGTAATTATTACCGAGTATACATAGCTTGTGAATATTATTTTTCTCTCTCTTATAATTCTCATTACGTAATTAGAAAATTAAAAATTCTCGAAGCATATCAGCAACAGCGCGCGTTATGTAACTGTTAAGTTCTCGTTCCAAATCGTCGCTGAGTGTATACACACATATTCACAGACGCGCGCACGCGCTTACCGCAGTCGTATTCTCGAACGAACAATTGAATTTCATATTATTATCGGTATATTATAGTAGCTATAGAGTAAAGCCGCGATGACGCACCTATATACTTTGACTATACGTCTCTCAGAAAGCCAATTAATCACAGTTGCGAGCGCCGAGCGTGCGTCCGCGTAGAGATAAGAGTTTTCGTTAGATCGCGCGCGATCTCTCATCAATTTCCTTCTCCAATGGGAAAATGTGGAATGTCGATGCGTGCGATATAATATAATCGAGAACGAGCGAGCCGATAATTATATGTATTTACATTACAAACGTGTCAATTATTATAAAGAATAAAAAACAACGTCGTATAACATAAGAATTTATATATTTATATATAATAGTTGCGTGTCAATGCTTGAAGAACGTTAAATATTGAAATCTCTGTCCACACAGGAAAGGTACAGAATATAAGCCGCTTCGAGGTCGACCACGATCGTTGCGCTTTCCAAGTCTCATTACTCTGTTCTGTGTGCACCAGTATATAAATATATATATATATCAAAATACTGTCATAAAGAAATAAGCCATACCGATGGCATCAGCTCTGCCACAGAGCCGATAAGCTGCGGACAAAAATCGTCATCGTCGTCGTCGTCGTCGTCGTCGTTGTCGTCGTCTTAGTTTTCGACTTGTGTGTTTGTGCGCACAGCCAGAAGGCCGCGCATATTATCAAATAATGCCAACGACGACGCGAGTAGCCATCGAGGAGGACATTGTCATCTGCAGTTGCAGTGCATCAGGCTGCGCTGATGCAGCCCTCAGGATGACAGCGCGCATTTTTGACGATGGTGGGCGCAACTGACTATCGATTCCTGCTGCAGCTATAATAACGAGGAAGAATCGTCGTTGTCGTCGTCCGCCACCGGCGCCATGTGAGCCAAGACTTTGCTTTCACTTTCGCGATCAGCTGCTGCTGAGACTCCTGCCGGCGAACCGCTGAGCAACTTCAACTATTTCATATACATATACTTATATATATATATATATATATCATTATATCAACACTGCACACTTGACCGGCGCCAGGCCGCACACACAGACTATTGTCGATCGAGGAGCCAGAAATATTTTTCAACGAGCGTCTATCGAGGGTCCGTATTTTGGATATTTTTCGCGCACAATTGCCCTTTGGACATGGATATTATGGACGGTAAGTTCTTTTATATGCGCATCATTGTTTCGCTTTTACAGGCCTATTTTATATGATATAAGTTTATATTATACATATTAAATATATATGGTTAACTGAAATACGCAGGACAAAGCTCAGAGTTTTTGCTCGCTTATACAGTATAATCAACCCAGAAAAAATGGCGTTATCGAAAATTACTATAGTAGGTTTCAACGTTTGTAGATAGCCGGTCGCACGATTTTATTATCTCGCATACCAGATGCAGAGCGATTGGGCCGTTCACTGATGGCTTTCAAATTATTTTGCTGTACCATCGCAATGATTCACCTTGCCCGTGCTTATACACATGTCTCCCTATTGAAAAATCTCAGTTGAGATTCTCTGCACATACTTGTTGCTAAAATTTCTTAAATTGCTATAATTCAGTAAGTTATGATTAAAAGATGATATCATCTAGGTAGTGAGACCCTTCAAATAAGTTAACAAATATTTCGATTTCAAAAAAATCGCACGAGAATTTCAGGTTGGAGTATCGGGTGAGAATCGAAAAACTGCTTAAAACAATTATAAACAAATGAATTGTAACTATTATAGAAAATACTAACTACCCGTGGTGTAAAAATACAGGTGACATTTAGGCCGGATATTTCAGACGAGATATCTCACCGAGATCGAAACAAAAATTTTAATTTTTGTTCTTTAACCTGCCTCGGGGACATCGACAGAGACAACCCCTTCAGGTATAGAGCCAATAAGAAAAATATTTCTTCATAATAGGCCCATATATTTGTTGTCAGCTTTTTTAGAAACAAAAAATGCGCAGAACAATCAAAAACCTTTATAGAATAACAATATTTTACTTTTAAACGTCGTTTTACACTACCGTGACAAATAAGAATTTCCAATTGACAAAGATGAATGAACGCGCATGCAGACAAACATCTATATAATATCACGGAAACCCCTTTATCATATTAGATTAACCGATTATTATTCGCGCGCCTCATTTCGAGATGTTTATCGCTTCAATGGCGTACAAGAATACAAAAAAATAAGTATATAAATAAAAAATAAAAGAGCAAATGTATTCGCATAAGCGTGTTACTGGCCGTAATTGGGCAATAGTAGCGTTAATTTACGTGATTAGCAGATGCTCATTTTATTTTCTAGTAATTCTCCAATGTATCCTCTTGAAGTATATCTTAAGTTTTATCTTTGTAGATTTTATGATTTTGGTTATTACATATATAGTTTCCGCAGTCGATCTTATCGAGATCGTAACTTTTCTGTATGGATAACTTGGAGTAAAAATACAATATACGATTGGAAATTTACCGATTTACGTAAGCTCGCGGTGCTATCTCAAATCTTTTGCATCGGTTAAATAAATATTAAATTTGTCCGAAGCGCATGTGTATATACTAAGAGTTTGAATGTACGACATATGACACGCGATTTAAGTGAATGATCAATGCGACTATAAAGGCCGACATATTTATTAGTACTAAATTTATAGAGGGGCTCCCACTTATAAAAATCCGTTAATTAAAAAAATTAATATTTAGTAGTACAAATTGAAATTGTAAGTATTCCTACTAAGTAATTTCAAACTATCGTTTAATAATTAATGAAATTATTATTATTAAGAAAAAGAGCGGCGTTGGCTTGTTGGTAAACTACCTGCCTCGCGCCCGAGGTGTCGTGGGTTAGAATCCCGTGGTCGCGTGATCCGATTTTTCGAATTAGGTGGGAATCTTGCTTACGAGAATGCTAAAATTCATCTAGAAACACTACGCGATACGTTTTTTACTTCTTATGTAACGACATTACATTTCTTACTTAATAATTAATAATATATACTACATTACAAAAGGCTACAATAGATATATTATAGCTGAAATATTTTGAATTTCCCTTCCAAAGAATAGCGAAATCCGCAGGTTCGGGCCATCATCTATAAAAGCGACCTCAGGTACAAATCGGTTTTCATGGCGGCGAATATTTTCCATATCACAAATCGGCAACGAATAGCACGCGCGCGCAGTTATAAAAAAAACTACTTTTTGGAAAAGTGGATAATGTTTAGAAATTTTTTATAACAATAATATAGTTATTGTAACTAATTTTTAGTCAGTAATGATAGTATATCTATGAGTTCCGGCCAGGTCCTGTAAGTTATACGCTTTGAGATTTTTTTTGCATCAATTGATCGACTTAATTCATTAAATTTGCGCAATAATTATGTAAAAAGCCTCATCCAGAGAGAATGACTTACAGACACCGATATGATCAATCTGGTACTGCTAGACATGGTCATTATTTATTATAAATTATTTGCAATAATTATAAGATTGTTATCAGTAAAATTGTATAAAAATATTCTAGGAATTGTCCAGTTTTAAAAAAAGATATTGATTATCGAAGTAGGCATATTTGTTCCATGCGAAATTACGAATATAATTCGCCGCCATGAAAACGGGCCCTTAACCTTGTGGCGTCTCTCATCGCTGATGCGGCAAATCGGCTGCTACTGCTATATCATATCCCATATATGGTCGGTCCGACCCGGGCCAGGAGCCAAGCAGCCAAGCTCGGGGCTGCCGACTGGGCATGCGCTGTGCCGCTGTCTGCGGTCGGAGCTCATACAGTCTTGCCAACCGGCAATCGATGAAAGCTGCATAGTATATATTATTATATTGACGGAAGCTTACAGTTGCACTACAGAGTTACAGACTGCAGACTACAGGTGAATGCGAACAAACTATCGACCGCGTGCTCCGAATTTTATATTAATTCCTCTCGTTTTTAAACCGTCTGCCTGGACAGGTACGCTGCGCGCAAGCGACTCGTGTAGTCGGTCTGTCGGTGTAGTCCAGTGTATCAGTGTACGTGCGTGTGTGTGCACGTGCAGTAGAAACGCTCGCCATCTTAATAGTAATAATTCCAGCAGCCGCTCTTGCTCATATATTTTAGGGGTTAGAACTTTAGAAATAATCTGCCTAACCGCAGTTACCTGCTGCAGCATACAAGATTCTATGCGTCATTGAGTCGAGACTATCAGGAGCCGCGCCGACGTCGCCGACGATATCGGACTCCGCGCACTTGAAAGATCAGAGATTCTCAGTATATAGGTATATCATCTCCTACTCCGGGTTTTTCCTGTATGTGGGTAGGCGCAAGCGCGAATATTTATTACATCGTTGTAAAACTTGTTCTCGCAGTTTTAGCGAGAGCGAGGGAGAGTTTCATCTTTTTCGCCGAGAGTCTTCGTCATTGATGCGCACCTGCTACCGCTTCACCATCACCCGTCCAATCATCGCAGGTTCCGATGTCGTATAAGTAGTAGCTGGCTGCTGCTGCAGAAAGGAACAATATTCCATTAAGCTCAGCATCGTTTACCTGCATATAATCAAGAGTAGTACATATACATTGGGAACATCCATCAGGCATTAGCATCATGCACAACATATTAGAAGGAATGACGGACCACGTTGTTATGGAATTTCGTGTTCTTAGAAGTCCCGTAGCGGGATTAGTTGTGTGTAACCAAATCGTCTGAATCAGTATACTTGGATAAGTACTCGTGCGTGCGCGTGGCGAAACGAAACCAGATACATATGCATAGGAAAAAGTGTACAAGCTTGTGACTTCTTGCTGAATTGCGGCTGTGTCTTGTAGATATCTTTTTAGCTCATAATATAATATATATTTCAATATCATTTTTTCTCTGTGTGAATGATATATAAACTTACACAAGTGCTGGAGGGACTTGTTGCTCCATTTCTCTTAATTAAAAGACATCAGAGTGCGTGTTTGCTGAATCAAGTGTCAGAGCAAGTGGTCCGCTGAATCAATTCAATTTTATTTCTCGCAAACGGTTCAATTAGCCAGCGTCATATTTGGGATACATCTCATAAACCGTAATGTATTTGAGACCTCGTAGCAGCAGCAGCAGCAGCAGCAGCAGTGGACAAATTGGGAAGAAAGAGTATACAGTACTGACTGTGAGAAAGCTACAGCTTGGCTTCCAGCCATTCGAGGGTACGCAGAATGCTGTTCTTTAATGCCTTATTATTTTTTGATTATTCATTAGTCTTGCAGAGAAGAGATATATTTGAAAAAAGCTTAGAAAATTAATTTGTTATATCACAGAAATTGAACTGAATCAATAATATAACTTTTATCAGATAGATAAGACGATAATAAATCATGACATTGCACACAAGACAATAGCGTGCTTTTCCATTCAACATTAGTTTTATTTTTTTATAGCTGATTTATTAACTTTATTGGAAATCAGAGTTGTCCTGATAATTATTATTCATTTACAATTCTTTATTATTCTCTGGACTAATGTTTAATCTAAAAATGCTCAACAATGCAGACCATAATATTCTTGTACTTGAGATTTTTATACATTTTTATCAGTTGCTGGAGTTGCATCGACGACTACAAGTATCTGCTTGCTTTCCAATCAAAACGTCTTCTCATTAAGTGGATTGGACGAATTACAAGCTTTAAGATTACATCACGGTATGAGCGATTTTGAGCGTGCGATCGTCGATTCACGAATCGGGTGGAGAAAACTGACCGATCCTGGTGACTGACCAGAAGACACCAGCGGCTATACTTTAAACAACTCTAAGCGATAGCAGTAGCTTTTGTTAAATGCAAAGCTACGATAACGTTCTGCTGATAGCGATCATTGAAAGACTCACAAGGAAAGACTGCAAGATGACGCTTGATCGTTATCGGTAGCAGATGAGTTTATTTTTTCTTGAGTTCCTGTATTCATATTCAAGTCTGGAGCATTCGACAATTGATCCATACTGTCTCTGTTATATAGTTCATCAAATTAGTCGAACCAAAGATTATACATTTATCTGGGTGGTCGCATAGCACTAGTAGGTTAGTTTAATTATACATATGTATATACATTCATATGTACCATGAAGTAATAATATATAGCGAATAAGAAGAATAATAAGGCTTAATAATAAAATAACTCCAAAAAGAGAATTAAGTTTGTGGCAGCAATGATGCCAGCCACACCGAATAAGCTGTCCCTAAATTTTACCAAAAACAATTACAGTGTTTTTGGTATGCGAACCAACAATGATAATGTTGAACGGCAAAGCGAGCAAAAAACTGAGCTTCTGGAGGGTGAGAACATATTCTTTAGCAATACCTCTATAGGGAAATTTTTTTCATTTCTGCATGTTTGATCAAAGGTAAAATGTCTAGTAATCGAATAAACTATTCTTTTCCATAAACTTGGGACTTGATCATGAGATATATATTATATTATAACAACAACAAGTTCTAAACATTTTATCTTTTTTTTGTTGCTGTTGTTGTTGTTGTTGTTATATTGCTGCATTTTTTAATTATTATCATTAATTTCAGGGACTAGAGGCAATGGCCTCCTCCAGCTAAAGAATGGAGTGGATTATGTTAATCCTGGCGAGGAGGACCAGATGGAAATTTATGGGTAAATACTTACGATTGTAAAATCACATGTATCTCAAGAAAAAAATAATATATATAGATATATATAGAGTGAACAAGATTGTTTAAAAAATTGTACAGATATAAAAGAAATACAGCATACACTGCCGCAACATGGTTCCTGATAGTTATCACAGGTGGATTATTAAGACTTGTCTTTCATTGGGTGCCACATCTCATGCTATTAGCTACCCATTCCAGATGTTCCCTCGAGCAAGCTGAAAAGGTTCTTTTGAAAGAGAAATTCCAGGATAAACACACGAGCTATCACGTTAAGAGAATCAAAACAATCTCAGCTCATGAAATATGGTAAATCGTTGTTTGCTTACTATGAATTATTTTAATAAATTATTATTCCGGACGTCTCTGATGGACAGGAAAAAAACTCGGGACGCGGAGGAATTGCCGGCCAAATTGATGGATACGCGATCCGAAACTTGCAGTGCCATTACAATTGAGCAAGAGCAGGAGCAAGGACAGCAGACTCCAATGCCGTTGTCATTTCATTTATCTGGCGGGCAATTCAAAGGTAAAAGTCGACTTTCATTGTCAAAGAATCAATTAACTGTATGTTTTTTTTTTCTTTTATTGCTCACAGAAACACAATCCATTTATACATTCACGTGCAAAAAGCTCTGCTATATCTGGGACTCTGAGAGATGTGAGTATCTGAAACTTCGGGGTCTCGACACAGGTGTGCTCAACACGACGCTACACCAAAGCATGGGCTTGAGCACTGCACAACAGAGCATGCGCCGCTGTGTCTACGGGAACAACGAGATCGTCGTGCCCGTCAAAAGCTTCTTCACCCTTCTCGGTCTCGAAGTTCTGAACCCCTTCTACGTCTTCCAATTATTCAGTTTCTGCCTCTGGATTTCGGATGACTATGTTTACTATGCCATGGTCATCCTTACGATGTCCGCCTGTGGTATCGTTATGGCTGTCTTGCAGACTCGAAGGGTGAGTAAGACTGGGCTTGGTGAAACTATGAAGTATTTAAATTTTATTTTTGCATCTCCATTGTAGAATCAACGCAATCTCCGCTCAACCGTGTCATCCTCGGACGTAGCGACAGTCCTCCGTGATCGGGCAACCGGGACTACAGCAACGGTTTCGGCAAAGTGCTTAGTTCCGGGCGACATTCTGGTCATACCGTCGTACGGATGCGTAATGCCGTGTGACGCTGTGCTGTTAACGGGTAACTGTATTCTGAACGAGTCTATGTTGACGGGCGAATCGGTGCCGGTCACCAAGACTCCGATACCAGCCACTAACGACGTCATCTACGACAGTAAGGAGCATGCCAGACATACGCTCTACTGTGGTACTCGCATTCTGCAGACACGCTACTTTGGTACCGAGATGGTAAGTATATCAAGTACAGTTTACATATAGTTGTGAGTCAGAGTAGTAATTTTTTTTTAATATTATATATGTATTATAGGTCCTGGCAGTGGTTATTCGTACGGGTTTCAATACAAGTAAAGGCGGTCTCGTGCGTTCCATCATGTACCCACCACCGGTGGATTTTAAGTTCGAGCAAGACTCGTACAAGTTCGTCGAGCTTCTCGCATGTATTGCAAGCATCGGTGTTGTTTACACAATTATTACCAAGGCTCTGCGCGGGGTAGCGGCCAGCCACATTGCCCTCGAAGCGCTTGATCTCATTACCATAGTTGTGCCACCTGCCCTTCCAGCTGCTATGACGGTGGGACGTTTGGGTGAGAGAAAACATTTAATTTGTTGGCTTGACTTTTGAACACGATAACGATAATAGTGATGTTTTATATTGTTTTCATAGTTGCACAAAATCGTCTTGAGAAGCACAAGATTTATTGTACTAGTCCACGAGCCATCAATGTTTCCGGATCTATCGATTGCGTTTGCTTCGACAAGACTGGCACACTAACCGAGGATGGTTTGGATATGTGGGGAGTGGTCACCGTCAGCTCAAACAAGTTTCAGCTGCCAGTCAAAGACATGTCAATGTTACCTTTGAATGAGGTGCTCATTGGTATGGTAACGTGTCATTCCATAACGATCATCGAAGGACAATTGATCGGTGACCCGCTTGATTTAAAAATGTTTGAATCTACTGGTTGGATTTTGGAGGAACCCAACGTCTCGGACACCTCCAAGTTCTCTATGCTTTTCCCAACTATCGTTAGACCGCCGCCGCCGCCGCCGTCGCCGCCGCCGCTGCTGCTGCAATCGCAGTCGTCATGGCGATTTGGAGCTTCTGGTCTTGTTAGCGAGCGGGTTTCCCGCAACAACGACAACGACGGCAACGACCAAGACGACAACGACGACGTCGACAAGGTCAATTCTAAAGTAACCGAAAATTTGGGAGCTGGTGAAGATGACCAGCAGCAGCAGTTAACTGAAGGTGGAGTAGAAATTGGTATTGTCCGACAATTTCCCTTCACCTCGAGTCTTCAGCGAATGAGTGTTATTACTAGGACCCTTGGAGCTGATCATTATGACCTATACTGTAAGGGTAGTCCTGAGATGATACTCAGTTTATCGAGAGCAGAATCCGGTAAGGGGTATTTTCACTATTCATAATACATTTCTTGATATATCGTTAATTGTTTAATGGTTTATCTTGTTCCATTTTCCTAGTTCCAAGTGACTTCAACAGTGTTCTGCAGGAATATACTTCGGAGGGTTATCGTGTAATAGCGTTGGCCCACAAGTCCTTGAAACGTTTACCGTATGCCAAGGTTCAACGTATAACCCGCGAGGTCGCCGAGAGCGAACTCAACTTTTTATCCTTCGTAATTCTCGAAAACCGCCTTAAACCCGAAACGATGCCAGTGATTGCGGCGCTTAATGATGCTGCTATCAAGGTCGTTATGGTCACTGGCGACAACATGCTCACGGCTTTATCAGTCGCACGCGATTGTGACATCGTAAAGCCCGGTGAGCCGGTAATCGCTGTGGCGGCAGTAACCCAGCAGAATCAAACGAAGCCCCAAATTTATTTCACCAGAAGTTTTACGCAAGGAAGTCAAAACCACTCGTCGCCTACTGCTGCTGAAGCTGCCGGGGAGCAGGGTGACTTGAGCGAAATCACGGATATCAACAGCGTTGTTAGCCTGGATACTATAGAAAGTGGTACAGGCGTATTTGGAGGCAATAATCGTGCGGCTGATACTGTGCTCAACGACAATTATCTTTCGGACGAGTAAGCATTTTTGCTTGTCTTAAAATTAGTCATTACTTTTAATTTAATGAATCGTTATCATGCAGCTTCCAACTTTCTACTGCTGAAAAGGGACGAAATAATGCTAAAAAGAACAACTACGTATTCTCCCTTACCGGTAAGACATGGGCATTGATTAAACAGTATTATCCAGAATTGATACCGAAGTTGACAACTCGTGGAACCATCTTTGCCAGAATGTCACCCGACCAGAAGCAACAGCTCGTACGGGAACTGCAAGCCCTCGGCTACTACGTGGGTAAGAACTGAAAATTTTCATTAAAATTCATTCATCATCAAAAACTAATGGTATTTATTCTGCAGCTATGGTTGGCGATGGTGCAAACGATTGCGGCGCTCTGAAAGCTGCACACACAGGCATTTCTCTGTCGGACACGGAATCTTCGGTCGCCTCACCCTTCACCAGCCGCGAGACTAATATCTCTTGTGTACTGACGGTGATCCGGGAAGGTCGCGCCGCTCTCGTCACTTCCTTTGGCATCTTTAAGTATATGGCGGCCTACTCATTAACCCAGTTTATTTCGGTGATGCTTCTCTATAGTATAGAGTCGAACCTTACCGACATCGAGTTTCTCTACATCGATCTGTTTATCATCTCCATCTTTGCCTTCTTTTTTGGCAAGACTAAGGCTTACGAGGGTCCGCTGAACAAAACGGCGCCTCTTACCAGTTTAATGAGCGCCACACCAATCCTGAGTCTTTTCGCGCAGATCATCATTATGACTGTGTTTCAGTACTCGAGCTTGTGGAATCTCAGGCAAATGGATTGGTTCGTGCCATTTAATGCCACCGCTGAGAACAAGGACGATGTCGGCTGCTTGGAAAATTACACTATATTCATCATTAGCTCGATGCAGTACATCATACTTGCAGTAGTATTTTCCAAAGGCAGACCTTATCGTAATGCCATATGGACAAATTATGGATTATTAGGTAAGAGAATTTGAAAGTGGAAAAAATTGTCGATGTTTTTGGGTAAAATCAATGGTTAATGTTAATCGTAATTTCAGCTTCCTTCATACTATTGAGCGCATTTTCGATTTACCTGTCCGTTGCACCATTCGAGGGTCTCGCTGAATGGTTTGAACTGGTATTGCCCGAGGACCTGAGCTTTAGGTTTGTTCTTTTGGCTTATGGTCTGGCAAATTTGTTGGTGTCAATGTTTGTGGAGTACTTCGTAATCGAGTATTTAGTATTCACCAAGTTGAGAAAAAGGTTGCACAACGTCGAAAAATCGCGTAGAAAATTTTTAAAATACGACAGGGACATGGGAAACAACAACGAGTGGCCGCCATTGACGCAGGAACCTCTGCCGGAAGCCGCACCAGATATTCTTATACGACAAAATCAGGTTGGTATGATTATTTAAATTTCATCATCAACTAGTTGATTGATTAACAGTGGCGTGAATTTGCGTGATTTGACCAGGTGACGGAAATTAAGATTGAGAAGCGCATGACTGAAAGCGTGCCGTCAGACTACAGCAGCGTGGTCGGCGCCACGCCATCTGCAGCCTCGGCTATTAACCAGCTGTCGAACCAGCACAATCGTCGGAAAAGTCCACCTTCTCTACCACCTGACTGCCTTTTGCCCAGCTTCAAGAACGTGGAGCGATTCGGCGGCTCAACGCGTGAAGTACCACTCAATCCTCGCTCTCTATACGATGCAGAACGCAGGAACACCGTGTCCATGCAAACAGTGCTAAATTTTTACGATGAGAGCAAGCTGCCGAACGCACAGTCTGCAAACGATCAGCATGATCATCAGCCCGATCACCGTCATCATTATCATCATCATCATCATCAGGAGGGAAGGAAGCCAAGGCTAAGTTCTGAGTCGGCTCGTGAAATCGACCGCGGCAGCGATCACAAGCTAATCGTTAAGCGAGTAAAAGATGTAAATCCCATCGCGACACTACCTAGACACTCGGCAGCTGTCAACGCAATGCAGACCGGTGCTGCGGACATGAGTTACTGCAGAAATGATGGTGTAGGTGGGTTTAGCTGCGGTAGCAGCACGTCCTTCGCGGCGAGAGAGTGCAACAAAAATGGCGGAGCTCAGAGCGTGCTCGAACTTGATATCATGCCTTCTTGAGGTCAGGCCATTGGCACAGAGTTTGCTAGAAACGATAGATATACTTTAATTATAATGTTTGGAAAAGTCGCTTGATGCGGGTTTTTGAGCCAAGACGATGCTTTTTTGTCCAATGGTGCAATAGCTATTGCTGCATCCTACGGTTACCGCGTTTCTCCTGTTTTATTATATTTTGCATATACATTTTCTGCGGTATTTAAACGAGATTGAAATGAATTAATGATTAATTCACGTATTGCTTTTTCAAGTATTTGGCTAATGAGATTAACATTAGCAAATTGAGCTCCTATTACAGATAGAGTTTAGTTTATTTTTTACAAATTTCGCTGATGGTAGAAGAAAATATTTCATGAAAGATGATTAGACGAACATATCGAGATTTTTGACCTCAAATTATTATTCTGTGCGGGCGCAATAAAGAAAATAAAAATGAGAGATTTACTTGAGATATCGTCGGCCGTGTTAGTTTCTGGGGGGGGGGGGGGGGGGGTGGCAGAGGGGCGAGAACACAAAATACCGTTATATGTATTTTATTATATAAGCATGTGATGTATATATTCAATGCTGCATAACTAATAATCGATCCTGTGTAAACTTTGTATTGTTGATTAAAATGGAAACCAGTCGTTGCGTGCGATGATATTGTTTAATAAAAGTCAACAAGTTGAGAGAACAATATGCTATCTATATTGTTTTTCGTTATTGGAAATTTTGTCGATTATTTCCTGCTAAGGGAAAATCCCTCATTTTCGATTTCTCTAGCATTGATTTATGTTTTTATAATAATATTATTTATTTTTGTTTAGATAAATTTCTACGTTTTTCGCATAGCCGTATCAACAAAATATTCATACACGTTAGTTTTTCGTAAAATTCCCTTAAATTCAGCAACTTTTTATTTTTTGGAAAATTTTAGTAGGGACAATTAAAAAATCAATTTTGTCGACTAGCTGGATCGACTCAAAATGGTCTGAAACGGATTTCTATGAAACTCCGTCGAGATTTTTTTTGGAAAAACCAAGTGAGTTTAACAATAAAATTATTAGTAGGGACTTAAAAAAAAATCAATTTCGCCGACTAGCCAGATCGACTTGAAATGGTCTGAAACGGATTTCTAAGAAACTCCCTCGAGAATTATTTTTCGGAAAACCAAGTGATAGTTTAACAATAAAATTATTAGTAGGGACTTAAAAAAAATCAATTTCGCCGACTAGCCAGATCGACTTGAAATGGTCTGAAACGGATTTCTAAGAAACTCCCTCGAGAATAATTTTTCGGAAAATCAAGTGATAGTTTAACAATAAAATTATTAGTAGGGACTTAAAGAAAATCAATTTTGCCGACTAGCTAGATCAACTCGCAATGGTCTGAAACAGATTTCTAACAAACTTTCTCGAGAATTTTTTTTAAAAAAGTAGGGACATCTACGTAACTCATCGGTACCCAATAACCTCAATTCCTGACTAATTAAAATGATAGCATGGCTGTAAGGGTGGGTTGGGTGACCATGGGTCAGTATGAGCTTCATTAACCCAATTAACCCAACTAATTCATCGTGATCCATATGATCCATCCAGACCCAATAAAGCAGTAACCCAATAGTCAGCCCAATTAAGCCAAAGACCTAATAACCCAATGACCCCATATCTCATCTGAGCCTAGTAACCCGAGAACTGTATAACCCAGTAACCCAAGTAACCCATCATGATCCATACGTGATCCACGTCACCCAATAGCCCAATAAAGTAGTAACTCAATAAACCCAGTAACCCAAGTAACCCATCATGATCCATACGTGATCCACGTCACCCAATAGCCCAATAAAGTAGTAACTCAATAAACCCAGTAACCCAAGTAACCCATCATGATCCATACGTGATCCACGTCACCCAATAGCCCAATAAAGTAGTAACTCAATAAACCCAGTAACCCAAGTAACCCATCATGATCCATACGTGATCCACGTCACCCAATAGCCCAATAAAGTAGTAACTCAATAAACCCAGTAACCCAAGTAACCCATCATGATCCATACGTGATCCACGTCACCCAATAGCCCAATAAAGTAGTAACTCAATAAACCCAGTAACCCAAGTAACCCATCCTGATCCATACGTGATCCACGTCACCCAATAGCCCAATAAAGTAGTAACCCAATTAACCCAGTAACCCAAGTAACCCATCGTGATCCCTACGTGATCCACGTCACCCAATAGCCCAATAAAGTAGTAACCCAATTAACCCAGTAACCCAAGTAACCCATCGTGATCCCTACGTGATCCACGTCACCCAATAGCCCAATAAAGTAGTAACCCAATAAACCCAGTAACCCAAGTAACCCATCGTGATCCCTACGTGATCCACGTCACCCAATAGCCCAATAAAGTAGTAACCCAATTAACCCAGTAACCCAAGTAACCCATCATGATTCATACGTGATCCACGTCACCCAATAGCCCAATAAAGTAGTAACTCAATAAACCCAGTAACCCAAGTAACCCATCATGATCCATACGTGATCCACGTCACCCAATAGCCCAATAAAGTAGTAACTCAATAAACCCAGTAACCCAAGTAACCCATCCTGATCCATACGTGATCCACGTCACCCAATAGCCCAATAAAGTAGTAACTCAATAAACCCAGTAACCCAAGTAACCCATCCTGATCCATACGTGATCCACGTCACCCAATAGCCCAATAAAGTAGTAACCCAATTAACCCAGTAACCCCCAATAACCCCAATAACCCAATAACCCAATAACCCAATAAACCCAGTAACCCAAGTAACCCATCATGATCCATACGTGATCCACGTCACCCAATAGCCCAATAAAGTAGTAACTCAATAAACCCAGTAACCCAAGTAACCCATCATGATCCATACGTGATCCACGTCACCCAATAGCCCAATAAAGTAGTAACTCAATAAACCCAGTAACCCAAGTAACCCATCCTGATCCATACGTGATCCACGTCACCCAATAGCCCAATAAAGTAGTAACCCAATTAACCCAGTAACCCAAGTAACCCATCGTGATCCCTACGTGATCCACGTCACCCAATAGCCCAATAAAGTAGTAACCCAATTAACCCAGTAACCCAAGTAACCCATCGTGATCCCTACGTGATCCACGTCACCCAATAGCCCAATAAAGTAGTAACCCAATAAACCCAGTAACCCAAGTAACCCATCGTGATCCCTACGTGATCCACGTCACCCAATAGCCCTATAAAGTAGTAACCCAATTAACCCAGTAACCCAAGTAACCCATCATGATTCATACGTGATCCACGTCACCCAATAGCCCAATAAAGTAGTAACTCAATAAACCCAGTAACCCAAGTAACCCATCATGATCCATACGTGATCCACGTCACCCAATAGCCCAATAAAGTAGTAACTCAATAAACCCAGTAACCCAAGTAACCCATCCTGATCCATACGTGATCCTCGTCACCCAATAGCCCAATAAAGTAGTAACTCAATAAACCCAGTAACCCAAGTAACCCATCCTGATCCATACGTGATCCACGTCACCCAATAGCCCAATAAAGTAGTAACCCAATTAACCCAGTAACCCAAGTAACCCATCGTGATCCCTACGTGATCCACGTCACCCAATAGCCCAATAAAGTAGTAACCCAATTAACCCAGTAACCCAAGTAACCCATCGTGATTCATACGTGATCCACGTCACCCAATAGCCCAATAAAGTAGTAACCCAATTAACCCAGTAACCCAAGTAACCCATCGTGATCCCTACGTGATCCACGTCACCCAATAGCCCAATAAAGTAGTAACCCAATAAACCCAGTAACCCAAGTAACCCATCGTGATCCCTACGTGATCCACGTCACCCAATAGCCCAATAAAGTAGTAACTCAATAAACCCAGTAACCCAAGTAACCCATCATGATCCATACGTGATCCACGTCACCCAATAGCCCAATAAAGTAGTAACTCAATAAACCCAGTAACCCAAGTAACCCATCATGATCCATACGTGATCCACGTCACCCAATAGCCCAATAAAGTAGTAACTCAATAAACCCAGTAACCCAAGTAACCAATCCTGATCCATACGTGATCCACGTCACCCAATAGCCCAATAAAGTAGTAACCCAATTAACCCAGTAACCCAAGTAACCCATCGTGATCCCTACGTGATCCACGTCACCCAATAGCCCAATAAAGTAGTAACCCAATTAACCCAGTAACCCAAGTAACCCATCATGATTCATACGTGATCCACGTCACCCAATAGCCCAATAAAGTAGTAACCCAATTAACCCAGTAACTCAAGTAACCCATCGGGATCCCTACGTGATCCACGTCACCCAATAGCCCAATAAAGTAGTAACCCAATTAACCCAGTAACCCAAGTAACCCATTGTGATCCCTACGTGATCCACGTCACCCAATAGCCCAATAAAGTAGTAACCCAATTAACCCAGTAACCCAAGTAACCCATCGTGATCCCTACGTGATCCACGTCACCCAATAGCCCAATAAAGTAGTAACCCAATAAACCCAGTAACCCAAGTAACCCATCGTGATCCCTACGTGATCCACGTCACCCAATAGCCCAATAAAGTAGTAACCCAATTAACCCAGTAACCCAAGTAACCCATCGTGATCCCTACGTGATCCACGTCACCCAATAGCCCAATAAAGTAGTAACCCAATTAACCCAGTAACCCAAGTAACCCATCGTGATCCCTACGTGATCCACGTCACCCAATAGCCCAATAAAGTAGTAACCCAATAAACCCAGTAACCCAAGTAACCCATCGTGATCCCTACGTGATCCACGTCACCCAATAGCCCAATAAAG
The DNA here is from genome assembly GCA_020010945.3 of Muscidifurax raptorellus. NCBI lineage: Eukaryota > Metazoa > Arthropoda > Insecta > Hymenoptera > Pteromalidae > Muscidifurax > Muscidifurax raptorellus. The sequence goes on from CM052081.1 coordinate 35,137,367, forward strand.
TAGTAACCCAATTAACCCAGTAACCCAAGTAACCCATCGTGATCCCTACGTGATCCACGTCACCCAATAGCCCAATAAAGTAGTAACCCAATAAACCCAGTAACCCAAGTAACCCATCGTGATCCCTACGTGATCCACGTCACCCAATAGCCCAATAAAGTAGTAACCCAATTAACCCAGTAACCCAAGTAACCCATCGTGATCCCTACGTGATCCACGTCACCCAATAGCCCAATAAAGTAGTAACCCAATTAACCCAGTAACCCAAGTAACCCATCGTGATCCCTACGTGATCCACGTCACCCAATAGCCCAATAAAGTAGTAACCCAATAAACCCAGTAACCCAAGTAACCCATCATGATTCATACGAGATCCACGTCACCCAATAGCCCAATAAAGTAGTAACCCAATTAACCCAGTAACTCAAGTAACCCATCGGGATCCCTACGTGATCCACGTCACCCAATAGCCCAATAAAGTAGTAACCCAATAAATCCAGTAACCCAAGTAACCCATCGTGATCCCTACGTGATCCACGTCACCCAATAGCCCAATAAAGTAGTAACCCAATAAACCCAGTAACCCAAGTAACCCATCGTGATCCCTACGTGATCCACGTCACCCAATAGCCCAATAAAGTAGTAACCCAATAAACCCAGTAACCCAAGTAACCCATCGGGATCCCTACGTGATTCACGTCACCCAATAGCCCAAAAAAGTAGTAACCCAATTAACCCAGTAACCCAAGTAACCCATCGGGATCCCTACGTGATTCATGTCACCCAATAGCCCAATAAAGTAGTAACCCAATTAACCCAGTAACCCAAGTAACCCATCGGGATCCCTACGTGATCCACGTCACCCAATAGCCCAATAAAGTAGTAACCCAATTAACCCAGTAACTCAAGTAACCCATCGGGATCCCTACGTGATCTACGTCACCCAATAGCCCAATAAAGTAGTAACCCAATTAACCCAGTAACCCAAGTAACCCATCGGGATCCCTACGTGATCCACGTCACCCAATATCCCAATAAAGTAGTAACCCAATTAACCCAGTAACCCAAGTAACCCATCGGGATCCCTACGTGCTCCACTTCACCCAATAGCCCAATAAAGTAGTAACCCAATAAACCCAGTAACCCAAGTAACCCATCGGGATCCCTACGTGATCCACGTCACCCAATAGCCCAATAAAGTAGTAACCCAATTAACCCAGTAACCCAAGTAACCCATCATGATCCATACGTGATCCACGTCACCCAATAGCCCAATAAAGTAGTAACTCAATAAACCCAGTAACCCAAGTAACCCATCGGGATACCTACGTGATCCACGTCACCCAATAGCCCAATAAAGTAGTAACCCAATTAACCCAGTAACCCAAGTAATCCATCGTGATCCCTACGTGATCCACGTCACCCAATAGCCCAATAAAGTAGTAACTCAATAAACTCAGTAACCCAAGTAACCCATCGGGATCCCTACGTGATCCACGTCACCCAATAGCCCAATAAAGTAGTAACTCAATAAACCCAGTAACCCAAGTAACCCATCGGGATCCCTACGTGATCCACGTCACCCAATAGCCCAATAAAGTAGTAACCCAATTAACCCAGTAACCCAAGTAACCCATCGTGATCCCTACTTGATCCACTTCACCCAATAGCCCAATAAAGTAGTAACCGAATTAACCCAGTAACCCAAGTAACCCATCGTGATCCCTACGTGATCCAGGTCACCCAATAACCCAATAAAGTAGTAACCCAATAAACCCAGTAACCCAAGTAACCCATCGTGATCCCTACGTGATCCACGTCACCCAATAGCCCAATAAAGTAGTAACCCAATTAACCCAGTAACCCAAGTAACCCATCATGATTCATACGTGATCCACGTCACCCAAAAGCCCAATAAAGTAGTAACCCAATTAACCCAGTAACCCAAGTAACCGATCATGATTCATACGTGATCCACGTCACCCAATAGCCCAATAAAGTAGTAATCCAATTAACCCAGTAACCCAAGTAACCCATCGGGATCCCTACGTGATCCACGTCACCCAATAGCCCAATAAAGTAGTAACCCAATTAACCCAGTAACCCAAGTAACCCATCGTGATCCCTACTTGATCCACTTCACCCAATAGCCCAATAAAGTAGTAACCGAATTAACCCAGTAACCCAAGTAACCCATCGTGATCCCTACGTGATCCAGGTCACCCAATAACCCAATAAAGTAGTAACCCAATAAACCCAGTAACCCAAGTAACCCATCGTGATCCCTACGTGATCCACGTCACCCAATAGCCCAATAAAGTAGTAACCCAATTAACCCAGTAACCCAAGTAACCCATCATGATTCATACGTGATCCACGTCACCCAAAAGCCCAATAAAGTAGTAACCCAATTAACCCAGTAACCCAAGTAACCGATCATGATTCATACGTGATCCACGTCACCCAATAGCCCAATAAAGTAGTAATCCAATTAACCCAGTAACCCAAGTAACCCATCGGGATCCCTACGTGATCCACGTCACCCAATAGCCCAATAAAGTAGTAACCCAATTAACCCAGTAACCCAAGTAACCCATCGTGATCCCTACGTGATCCACGTCACCCAATAGCCCAATAAAGTAGTAACCCAATAAACCCATTAACCCAAGTAACCCATCGTGATCCCTACGTGATCCACGTCACCCAATAGCCCAATAAAGTAGTAACCCAATTAACCCAGTAACCCAAGTAACCCATCCTGATCCATTCGTGATCCACGTCACCCAATAGCCCAATAAAGTAGTAACTCAATAAACCCAGTAACCCAAGTAACCCATCCTGATCCATACGTGATCCACGTCACCCAATAGCCCAATAAAGTAGTAACCCAATTAACCCAGTAACCCAAGTAACCCATCGTGATCCCTACGTGATCCACGTCACCCAATAGCCCAATAAAGTAGTAACCCAATTAACCCAGTAACCCAAGTAACCCATCGTGATCCCTACGTGATCCACGTCACCCAATAGCCCAATAAAGTAGTAACCCAATAAACCCAGTAACCCAAGTAACCCATCGTGATCCCTACGTGATCCACGTCACCCAATAGCCCAATAAAGTAGTAACCCAATTAACCAAGTAACCCAAGTAACCCATCGTGATCCCTACGTGATCCACGTCACCCAATAGCCCAATAAAGTAGTAACCCAATAAACCCAGTAACCCAAGTAACCCATCCTGATTCATACGTGATCCACGTCACCCAATAGCCCAATAAAGTAGTAACCCGATTAACCCAGTAACCCAAGTAACCCATCGGGATCCCTACGTGATCCACGTCACCCAATAGCCCAATAAAGTAGTAACTCAATAAACCCAGTAACCCAAGTAACCTATCGTGATCCCTACATGATCCACGTCACCCAATCGCCCAATAAAGTAGTAACCCAATAAACCCAGTAACCCAAGTAACCCATCGTGATCCCTACGTGATCCACGTCACCCAATAACCCAATAAAGTAGTAACCCAATTAACCCAGTAACTCAAGTAACCCATCGGGATCCCTACGTGATCCACGTCACCCAATAGCCCAATAAAGTAGTAACCCAATTAACCCAGTAACCCAAGTAACCCATCGTGATCCATACGTGATCCACGTCACCCAATAGCCCAATAAAGTAGTAACCCAATTATCCCAGTAACCCAAGTAACCCATCGTGATCCCTACGTGATCCACGTCACCCAATAGCCCAATAAAGTAGTAACCCAATAAACCCAGTAACCTAAGTAACCCATCGTGATCCCTACTTGATCCACTTCACCCAATAGCCCAATAAAGTAGTAACCGAATTAACCCAGTAACCCAAGTAACCCATCGTGATCCCTACGTGATCCAGGTCACCCAATAACCCAATAAAGTAGTAACCCAATAAACCCAGTAACCCAAGTAACCCATCGTGATCCCTACGTGATCCACGTCACCCAATAGCCCAATAAAGTAGTAACCCAATTAACCCAGTAACCCAAGTAACCCATCATGATTCATACGTGATCCACGTCACCCAAAAGCCCAATAAAGTAGTAACCCAATTAACCCAGTAACCCAAGTAACCGATCATGATTCATACGTGATCCACGTCACCCAATAGCCCAATAAAGTAGTAATCCAATTAACCCAGTAACCCAAGTAACCCATCGGGATCCCTACGTGATCCACGTCACCCAATAGCCCAATAAAGTAGTAACCCAATTAACCCAGTAACCCAAGTAACCCATCGTGATCCCTACGTGATCCACGTCACCCAATAGCCCAATAAAGTAGTAACCCAATAAACCCATTAACCCAAGTAACCCATCGTGATCCCTACGTGATCCACGTCACCCAATAGCCCAATAAAGTAGTAACCCAATTAACCCAGTAACCCAAGTAACCCATCCTGATCCATTCGTGATCCACGTCACCCAATAGCCCAATAAAGTAGTAACTCAATAAACCCAGTAACCCAAGTAACCCATCCTGATCCATACGTGATCCACGTCACCCAATAGCCCAATAAAGTAGTAACCCAATTAACCCAGTAACCCAAGTAACCCATCGTGATCTCTACGTGATCCACGTCACCCAATAGCCCAATAAAGTAGTAACCCAATTAACCCAGTAACCCAAGTAACCCATCGTGATCCCTACGTGATCCACGTCACCCAATAGCCCAATAAAGTAGTAACCCAATAAACCCAGTAACCCAAGTAACCCATCGTGATCCCTACGTGATCCACGTCACCCAATAGCCCAATAAAGTAGTAACCCAATTAACCCAGTAACCCAAGTAACCCATCGTGATCCCTACGTGATCCACGTCACCCAATAGCCCAATAAAGTAGTAACCCAATAAACCCAGTAACCCAAGTAACCCATCCTGATTCATACGTGATCCACGTCACCCAATAGCCCAATAAAGTAGTAACCCAATTAACCCAGTAACCCAAGTAACCCATCGGGATCCCTACGTGATCCACGTCACCCAATAGCCCAATAAAGTAGTAACTCAATAAACCCAGTAACCCAAGTAACCCATCGTGATCCCTACGTGATCCACGTCACCCAATAGCCCAATAAAGTAGTAACCCAATAAACCCAGTAACCCAAGTAACCCATCGTGATCCCTACGTGATCCACGTCACCCAATAGCCCAATAAAGTAGTAACCCAATTAACCCAGTAACTCAAGTAACCCATCGGGATCCCTACGTGATCCACGTCACCCAATAGCCCAATAAAGTAGTAACCCAATTAACCCAGTAACCCAAGTAACCCATCGTGATCCCTACGTGATCCACGTCACCCAATAGCCCAATAAAGTAGTAACCCAATTATCCCAGTAACCCAAGTAACCCATCGTGATCCCTACGTGATCCACGTCACCCAATAGCCCAATAAAGTAGTAACCCAATAAACCCAGTAACCCAAGTAACCCATCGTGATCCCTACGTGATCCACGTCACCCAATAGCCCAATAAAGTAGTAACCCAATTAACCCAGTAACCCAAGTAACCCATCATGATTCATACGTGATCCACGTCACCCAATAGCCCAATAAAGTAGTAACCCAATTAACCCAGTAACTCAAGTAACCCATCGGGATCCCTACGTGATCCACGTCACCCAATAGCCCAATAAAGTAGTAACCCAATTAACCCAGTAACCCAAGTAACCCATCGGGATCCCTACGTGATCCACGTCACCCAATAGCCCAATAAAGTAGTAACCCAATTAACCCAGTAACCCAAGTAACCCATCATGATTCATACGTGATCCACGTCACCCAATAGCCCAATAAAGTAGTAACCCAATTAACCCAGTAACCCAAGTAACCCATCGTGATCCCTACGTGATCCACGTCACCCAATAGCCCAATAAAGTAGTAACCCAATTAACCCAGTAACCCAAGTAACCCATCGTGATCCCTACGTGATCCACGTCACCCAATAGCCCAATAAAGTAGTAACCCAATAACCCAGTAACCCAAGTAACCCATCGGGATCCCTACGTGATGCACTACTTTATTGGGTTATTGGGTTATTGGGTTATTGGGTTATTGGGTTATTGGGTTATTGGGTTATTGGGTTATTGGGTTATTGGGTTATTGGGTTATTGGGTTATTGGGTTATTGGGTTATTGGGTTATTGGGTTATTGGGTTATTGGGTTATTGGGTTATTGGGTTATTGGGTTATTGGGTTATTGGGTTATTGGGTTATTGGGTTATTGGGTTATTGGGTTATTGGGTTATTGGGTTATTGGGTTATTGGGTTATTGGGTTATTGGGTTATTGGGTTATTGGGTTAT